>ML389712.1:0-142026 GCA_005239525.1 Nicotiana knightiana | reverse complement strand
GGGTCTACCACATCATCCCCATTATTGTTCCGGTTGTGTGGATCTTCCATGTTGGTTTCAATTAGTTCAATTTGTGGTTGATGTTTGCTTTTCCTGTTGGTCCGAGGGCCTTGAAAACTTTCTCGGGGTCTGATAAGGCTTCAACTACTTCACCAGTCCTTTCTAGGCATGCACCTGCAACATATTAGCAAACGTTAAACTTTCAATGTAAAAACGAAAATTTAAAGAAAATTGACTATATTTCAGAATTTTGTTTTTCTTCCAAATCAATTGACAACACCGTTAAATTCCCCGTTAACGGCGCCAAAATTTGATCACGCTCAACTATGTCTTATAAAATACTAAGAGGGCATTGCAAATATAATCCGGGGTATTATGCCCAAAGTCGATCCCACAGGGAATTTACGTATCAATCAAGGCTTTAGAATACGCAACTTTTACTCAATCAATTCTCTCAAGAGTTTTTAATATAAATTGATGATGTTTTACTACTTCTACTGACAATAATAATAACTAACAATTACTAACAATGTGTTGTAAAAAAATATGATAAAGGTCTAAGGTTATGGTTTCCCCTGTTGGTGAACTTTCTTCTCGGATACTTCTTATAGTTTGATTAGTTGTCTCTATCCATCATGAACACTCTATCTACCACAAATCTCTCTCAAGTAATTATGATAATTTACTAGACGCACTCTCTCAAGTTACGCTAGCTAGATTGCATTACAGTTCACTTTAGATTGCACCCGAGGTATCGTTATTTCTAATCCAACTTCTAAAACCTCGGTTATGACTTTCGTCTATACTCCGGGAGTGATTTTGTTCAAACAACTACATCAATATGCACTCTCTCTCAAGTAGATACATAATAAATAGGAACAGCTAATTGAGGGCCCTTCAATCAACTACAACAAGAACGTAGTTGAACAAATAGAGATTAATCAACCAATCAAAACTATATTAATATCACAATAAGTTTATCCCCCAACGGGTTCCACCAAAATCCTAGATTAAGAAAATTAGTTACTCATATTCATAAGTATCAATTCTAAAATAACTTGCATAATTGAACTACAAAATAATAAATAAAAGCTATAAAAATCAATGTTTGCTTCACAAAGTAGTAATCCACAAGTTTTTCTTCACTTCAATGGCTTCCTTCCCTTCAAGTTGTATTTTTGGGTCTATTTATATGTTTGGGATAAACCCTAAACATGTAGGAGACTTCTATTCAAACCGGGAAACACTTAAAACATTCAAAACTCAGAATTGACCGGACCCGGGACCTAGGCGTTAAGCCCCAAACGCCTCATTATAGCTAGGCTAGGCCTGGCTTCATGGGTCTAATTCGACTCATTCGACTCTTGAGCGTATTTTTGACGTATTTTCATCAATTTAGCTCGGCTTCCATATCCAATTCACATACACATGAAATAGACTCCATTATGCACTTAGAAAGTTTATTTTTATCATTAATGCACATAAAATATAAGGCACATAACGTGTTAAACCATGAATTCTAGCCACGCATCAAGTAGCTCCGTATGGTGATTCTGGTGTTGGGAGCATGATCGGAGGTCCGTAGGTCATTTTGGAGCAGGTCCGCAATGTTGAATGTGACCTTTGTGCAAAATTTGAGGTCAATCGGAAGTGATTTGATAGGTTTCGGTGTCGAATGAAGAAGTTTGAAATTCTAAAGTTCTTTAAGATTTAATAGAGTTGCGATCCATTATTTCAATGTTATTTGATGTGATTTGAGGCCTCGAGCAGGTCCGCATTATGTTTGGAACTTTTTGGCTTGTTCGGGTTGGGCCCCGGGGGCCCTGGGTGTTAACCGGACGAGCCTCGGACCAAGTTTGAACTTGGAGAGCATAAGATGAAGCTCCCAGCTTTTGGTGTGATCGCACATGCGCTTGGATGGCCGCACGTGCGAGCTCGCGGATGCGGGGCACGAGTCGCAGAAGCGAAAAGACATGGGTTGGCCAGGCACCGCGGGCGCGAAGAATTGGTCACGGGTGCAAAGACCGCAGGTGCGGAAAATCCACCGCATGCGCGCAGGTTTTGCTGCAGACGTGAAGGTTTTTCCATGGGCGCGAAGATCACTGGGCAGTGAGTGTTTAAAGCGGGGGTTTGAGCATTTTTTCTTATTGCTTCATTCTTGGGCGATTTTTGGAGCTTCTTGACAAGGATATTCACCTAGAAACTTGGAGGTAAGTCAATCCCACCTATTGCAAGTTAATTACTTGGATTATATCTAGATTTAAACATGGAAAATCATGAGAAATTAGGGGACACTTAGGGTTTTGAAGAAAAACCTAGAAATTTGTATTTTTGGATTGTTACCATAAATTTGGGCACGAAATTGAGAGAGAATTATATATTTGAGTTCATGACGTTATGGGTAAACTTTATCTTCAAAAAATTTAGGAAGCCGGGCACGTGGGTCCGAGGGAAATTTTATCAAATTTTCGAGCGGAGTTGGGAATTTATATAAATTGAATTGTTATAAGTGTTAGAGTATATTTTCATTGGTTTGCCCATTATCTGGCTAGTTTTGGGGCGTTGTGCATCAATTTGAGTCATTGGTAGGGCTTGGAAGCCGGTTATGGAACTTCGGAGCGAGGTAAGTCTTCTTTCTAGCGTTGTTAGAGGGAATTGTCTCCATAGGTAAAATCATTGAATATGTGCTACTAGTTGTGGGGGCTACGTACGCACGAAGTAACGAGAGTCCGGGCATAGCTACTATCATGCTTGTGTCTGGGTAGTCTAGGACCAACTAGCATGCTTTACTTGTTGTACTTGTAATTTTGCTAATAAAATTAGACCGTTAAAATTATCGAATTAGTAACTGAATACCTAATAAGGTTAAAGTTTATTTTCTTAATCATCTAGAAAGGGAATTGATTTTCCTTGGATAATTGTTTTCCTGATAAGCATGCTTTACTTTCCGTACTTGTGGCCTTATTGATAAATTTATAATATTTAAAACCTTATCGAATTTGGCAAATGAATTTCCAGAAAATATTTAAATACTATCTTCGAGTCCATTAAAAAGAGAGTTTTATCACATCCTTGAGTAACTGTTTTCCTGATAAAATGTGAATTTAATGTGTGAATATGTGTATCTATGAGTACCTGAGTCGCATGTATAATTCGCGAGCAGGGTAAATCTATTATTATATATGACCGCGTCGCATGATTAATTCGCGAGAGGTGTAATATATGCATCTATGGTTCGAGCCGTTCGACCCTTCGGCAGTGCACATTTTATGAAAGAAGTTGCTTTTTCCTGTCGCTACTTGTTAAATTGCCAATGATATCCATGCTTAGTGTCGCCCTTGATTTTATCAAACTACCCTCTAGCAAATGTCAAAATTCGACCGCTCGTCACTACCTCTTTGAGGTTAGGCGGGATACTTACTGAGTACACGTTGTTTTCGTACTCATGCTACACTTATTGTGCATTTTTATTGCACAGGTACATTCATAGCTAGTGGCTTAGATTGACGAGTAATGTGGCTGACTTGGAGACTTAGACGAGCGGCACCATCCGGAGATGACCCGCCGCCGGCAGAGTCCCCTCAGATGTATTGTATATTATTTTAAATTCCTTGTCCAGTTTGTATTCCGGACAATTAGTGTAGTACATGTATAAATTCTTAGATATTTGCTCATGTACTTGTGACACCGGGTTCTGGGAAGAGTTTGGGATGTATTTTATTTAAATGGATTGTTAAACCATCGTTACTTACTTAACGGATTTTTATTCACTTATTTATGTAATGAAATGAAAGGTAATAAAGATTTCAAACGCTAAAATAGTATTTAATATAACTATTTTGTGTTGGATTGCCCGACATTGGTGTCCGGCGCCATCACGACCTTAATGGATTTCGGGTCGTGATAATAGCCCCTGAGATAAATGAACACAACGAACCACTCCGGAGGTCACAAAGAGAAAGATGATCTACCATCTCTGATGATTTTATTGTATATGTGACTGAAAATCTTAGTGATACTGGAGATTTGACTGATCCTTTATTATATGCGTAAAAATTATACGGGGCGCCCTATTTGGTCGCCCCCATTTAATCTATACCTACTTTTTAAAAACGTTTTAACTTGTACCCACTATTTAAACAACTTCAGGCATGTTTCTCCTCCTCCTTCGTTTTCTGAATGCTAAAGATTGAGATATTGTTATGCGTTCTAGCCTGATAATTCATATATATCTGCTTGTCCCATTATATTCAGTTTGGTCTTATTCACAATAATTTAACCTCTTAGATATTTTATCTTTACATGCACATTGGTTTTGGTTCTAATTTATCTGTAGTAACTTGTTTTCATGTCGAAATATTTTTCATTCTTTAATCTTTGAAATGAACAGCATCAATCGCTGCCAATTATCCATTAAATTCATTGTTGTTTAGAAATTCAGCTCTAAGAATGCTGAAGTTCAGCAAATATAAAGAATAACTCCAGCTCCTAGAATCCTTAAGTTCCGCAAATACAAAACAAACTTCAGCCCTGAAGTTCATCACAAACAGAACAAAGCGTCAGCTAAAACATGTTGAAGTTAAGCAAATACACAACAAAGCTTCAGCTACTAGAATGCTGAAGTTCAGCAATTACAAACAAAAACTTCAGCCAAAACATGTTATTTTATTGAACTGAAGTTTGTCATTTGCATTATGAACTGAAGTTTGCATGATTGCCTTTGCAAGTCAGGCCAAACTTCATGCAAAAATATCTGAAGTTTTGCTACACTTTAGGCAACACATTATGAAGTTCAAACTTCAGACATAATTTTTTGCTACTTCAAGCTTGTATGTCCGAAGTTACGCAAAAAGTGGGTACACTTGAAATTGTTTTTGATGCAAATGCCTCAAGCTATTTCCTCTCCATATATTGATAAATGGCGTGAGGCAATGAAAGATGAAATGTGCTTCATGAAACACAATAGTGTGGGAGTTAGTTGAATTGCATGTAGGTTTTAGGCCTATTGGCTTTAAATGGGTGTTTAAAACTAAAAGAGACTCCAAGGAAAACATATACCATTATAAAGCAAGGTTGGTTGCTAAGGGTTACACTCAGAAAAAAATGTATTGATTGTAAAGAAACATTTTTTCCTGTTTCATCTAAGGATGCTTTTAGAGTTGTGATGGCTCTAGTGGCTCATTTTGATTTAGAGTTGCACCGGATGGATGTTAAAAATGCTTTCCTGAATGGGAGTCTACTTGAAGAATTTTACATGGTTCAACCTGAAGGGTTTAAAGAAGCTGGTAACGAACATCTGGTATGCAAGCTTAACAAATCCATATATGGGCTTAAAGAAGCCTCCAAGCAGTGGAACTTAAAACTCGATGAAATTATGTAATGACCCGGCCGGTCGTTCCGTAGAATTTTTATTATTATTCCTATTTTTTCCTTGACATAGGTTGGTTATACTGTTTATGATGTGTTAGAGTTGGTAGGCTCAAAATCGGAATGGCTGTAGCAAGAATTTAGTCATTTAGTCTTTCAAAATAGCCTTATAGTTGAAAAAGTCAACTGAGAGTTGCTTATTGGTAAACGACCTCAAAATACGAATTTTATGGCTCAAATAGCTTCGTTAGGTGATTTGGGACTTAGGAGTGTGTCCGAAATATTTTTGTGATGTCCGGTGTAGAATTAGGCTTGAATTAGCGAAAGTTAGTTTTTGACAAATTCCGATCGGTAGTGGAAAATAGGCTATCGGGGTCGGAATGGAATTTCAACAGTTGGAACAGGTTCGTAATGTCATTTTAGTTATGTGTGCAAAATTTCAAATCAATCGGAGGTGTTTTGGATAATTTCAACATCGTTGGTGGAATTTAGAAATTTCAAAGTCCATAGACTTTAATTCGATGCGATTTTGGCGTTTTGATGTTTCGAAGGCTCGACTAAGTTCGTATTGTATTTTGGGACGTGTTGGTATATTTGGTTGAGATTCCGAGGGCCCTCAGGTGGATTTCGGAAGGTTAACAGATCAATTTAGACTAGAAGAAAAGCTGCTTCATTTTTTTCACAGCAGCATGAACAGTACCGCGTGAATAGTACCGCATGAGCAGTACCGCGTGAACAATACCACGAAAATTCTGGACAGTGTACATATAACGAGCAGTCCGAGTTTTCTTCCATTTTTGAACGAGATTTTAGCTTTTGGAGCAATTTTGAAGAGGGAAGACATTGTTCTTCATTGAGGTAAAGATTTTGGACCCAATAACTCGATTATATGTGATTAAGGACCAAATTAATAGTGTTTAATTGGGGAAAATTAGTAGAAAAAGGTAAAATTAGGGCTTGAGTTTAAGAGGCCTTTTAGGGATGATTTGAGGGGTCAAACGGACTTCAATTTCAGAGTTCTTTATATGTACGGACTTGTGAGATGATGAGAATTTTTTTGGTATAAAGTTTTCGGGTTCCGAGATGCGGGCTCGGGGGTCGGGTTTTGGCTGATTTCGAGTTTTGTGCTAAAATTGATATTCTTCAATTGGAATTCATCTCCTTAGCAAAATTTGATGTGAAAAATCTGAACTTGATAGATTTGGAGCACTCAGAAGTTGATTCGGGAGGCAAGCATGTTGCGGAATAGCTTTTCGGGCTAGTTTGAGGTAAGTAATATCTTTAAATCCTGTCCTGAGGGTGTGAAACCCCGGACTTTACATCCTTTCACAGATTTTGGAGTGACGCACACACTGGATGACGAGTGTGGGGCGTGCACGAACTGGAAATTTGGAAAAATGTTCCTTTTTAGGAAACTATTGAGTTGCGAAACTGCTTTTAAAGTATATATTTTATAATATTATCATGTTTTGATATATTTGGGCTGTAAGCCATGTTTGGGGCCTAGTGCCGATCTGTTTTAACCCCTTGGGGGCTATTTTAATGATATTCCTCACTTTGAAACTATGATTTTACACTCAGTCTTTCTTGTGAAATTGTTGACATTCCTATTTGATGATATTACTATTTCTTGAAATGAAATACTATTTTTGGGTCGAGAACCCCGTTTATTTATGGCCCGAGTGGCATGTTGAGAGTGTCTGACTGAGTAAGGCCGAGGGCCAATATTGTGAGGATGTTATGATATGAGAGAGGTCGAGTGCCTAAGAGTGATTGATGCCATGATTTGGCTTGTTTATAGCGCTTGGGTTGTAGGAGCCCCTCCGGAGTCTATGCACGCCCCAAGTGCCGAGTGCGGGTACCTACTGATGCGAGTGCCGAGTGCGGAGTGATGAGTGATGAGTGATGAGTAATTGGGAGGCATGAGTGAATGTGAGGTTGCCCGAGGGGCTGATGTTGAGTGAATGTGAGGTGCTGAGTGACTGTTAGTGAGTGATGCTGAGGTGCTGAGTGACTGATTAAGAGTGATGATTTTTCCCGAGGGGCGGTTTAAAAATGATATTTTGCTGAGCTTTTGATTATGATTCGTTTCATCTTTCAAACTGATATTTTGGGAGTTTTACTGAGAAATATTGGAAATTATAGTTGTTTCAAGGATTTTTACGGAAACTCATTTTCGAGCTTATGTATACTTTATTGAGACTTGATATTTTACGGTTTTTTAGATTGGTGTATTTGTTGTTGTGTGTTTCTTATTCTTTAGACTGTGATTTATTTTCATTACTACTTGATATTTTATGGTTTTGTGGATTGGTGTATTTGTTGCTGTGTGTTTCTTATTCTTTAGACTGTGATTTATTTTCATTACTACTGAGTTGGCGTACTCATCATTACTCCATGCACATCTGTGTGCAGACCCATGTACTGATTCGGAGCAGTAGCCATCCGAGTTCGTTATCGTCAGCTTTTGGGATTTCGAGGTAGTTGTCCAGCGTCCGCATTTTCTCCATTTCCCTTCCTTCATTAGTATTAGTATTTTATTCCGAGACATGGTTTATGACATTAGCAGTGTTAGTTTTATTCTTAGATGCTCGTGATCGGTTGACTCCAGTCCTAGGGGATTTGTTTATACAGTAGATTATATTATTATGTTTGCTTAAAGACTTAGAGACAAATTTTATACTCTATTGCTCGTTATTATTGATTTTTGAGAAATTATATTAAAACAAATGTATAGTTATGTGATGGTTGGCTATCCTAGTTCCACGATAGGCGCCATCACGACCTGTTAGGATTTGGGGTTGTGACAAATTATTACAAAATTTGGATTTGTGAAAAATAAGCTTGATGGATATGTTTATCTCAAAATAGCTAATGGAAATTTTATTATTATTTTCTCTATGTTGATGACGTTTTACTTGCCACAAATGATTTGGGCTTGATGAGTGAGACCAAACAATTTTTGTCTGGGTCTTTTGATATGAAAGATCTTGGTGAAGCCTCTTTGGTTCTTGGGATAGAAATTAAAAGAGATAGGTCACGTGGTTTATTTGGTTTATCACAACGTTCCTACACTAGAGTATTCTTAAAACTTTCAATATGCAAGACTGTAGGCCTAGTGTTGCATCTGTTGTAAAAGGAGACAAACATAGCAAGGATAAATATCCGAAAAATAATGTTGAAAATAGAACTATGAGAGATATGCCATATGCAAGTGTTGTTGGCTGTTTGATGTACATACATGTTTGTACAAGGCTTGATATATCATTTGCTATATGCTGGGAAAATTTTCTTCTAATCCTGGTGGGCACACTGGGTGGCTTCAAAGAAAGTGATGAGATATCTACAACGCGCCAAAGACTTCATACTTGTGTACAAAAAAGTTTATAATCTGGACCTGCTGGTATATTCAGATTCTTATTTCGCAGGTTGTCAAGACACTATGAAATCAACTTCTGGGTATATTTTTTATGTTGGCTGGATGTGCTATTTCTTGAAAAAGTGAGAAATAGAGTATCACTGCTACATCCACAATGAAAGCTAAGTTTATTGCTTGTTTTGAGACTGCTTCACATGCTGTCTGGATGAAGAATTTTCTTACTAAATTGCAAATTGTAGATTTTATATCTAAGCCGGTGACTATTTTCTTTGACAACAGTGCAACTGTGTTCTTCTCTAAGAATAACAAGAGAACAAGAGACTCTAAGCACGTTAGCCTTAAGTTTCGTAAGGTTAGAAACATAGTAAAAGAATGTAATATACGTATTGGGCATATTAACACATAATCTATGTTGGTTGATCATTTGACTAAAGGTCTTAGGCCTGTAGTGTTTAATGAACAAGCTAAAAATATGAGTATTTTAGAGTGTTTTGATGTGCTTTAGTCAGTGGGAGTTACTTTGTAATTGGTGGCTGAAATATTGCTTTTAATAAATTCTCTTTTTATGCAAGCTTGTGTTATTTTATATTCGTTATGCTTATTGACTAACATGATAAGTAATTATTTTTATTTTCAATTGGATATTTCATAAACTCATGATATCTTTGAGTTTTGCTGCTTGTTGCCTTGATTATCCCGAGTTACTTTGTAATTGCTTATTGCTTTTAATAAATTCTCTTTTTATGCAAGCTTGTGTTATTTTATATTCGTTATGCTTATTGACTAACATGATAATTCTTTATTTTTATTTTCAATTGGATATTGCATAAACTCATGATATCTTTGAATTTTGCTGCTTGTTGCTTCGATTATCCCGGGTAAAGCACAAGGAAAACCTCCTAAGGTGATATGATACCAATGGTGTCGGATTTTTAGATCTATAAACCAAACCAATAAAGTCATTTTTTTTAATATCGATTTTTCTCGGATTTTGTTTTTCATTTTTTTTCGGGTTTTCAAATTTTTTCTCGGTAAAGTCTTCATAGCACAAAATATGTAACTTGTGCTCCAAATATTTCTTTAGTCCTAGTAGGATACAACTATATAATATAGTTTTTAAGAAATAACACAATAATATAAGCTAAGTCATAACATTGTACTAAAATATTCAATAACAAAGATAATACAATCCCTAGGCACAAGGACTACCAGTCTCTCCTTGATAGAATGCGTGCTAAATTAAACATTTGGAATGCACGCTGGTTAAGTATGGCGGGGAGATGTACGTTGATAAAATCAACTCTAAATACTCTACCCAATCATCTTATGCAAATTAGTCTACTCCCTGCAAAAACTCTTCAGGAAATAGATACAACGTAATTTTCTTTGGGAAACTACTAGGTAGAAAAAGAAAATACACCTACTTGGATGGAATACAGTGACTAAAACTGTGCCTGATGGGGGCCTTGGTATTAAAAGGGAAAAATAAAAAAATATGGCCCTTCTCACTAGCTTGGCATGGAGAATTTTAAATAACCCAAACTCCCTTTGGGCCCAAGTATTAACTAGTATATATGGAAATATGAAAATAATTACTGGATACTCTAATACTTGAAATAGTCTTCTAAAAGGTTGGATGGTGTGTAATAAAGGTATTAGGTGGCCAATAGATACTCACACTCACTTGAATATTTGGCATGAACAGTGGATCCCTAATATCATAAGTTTTCGTAATCATGTTATTAGTCCATTAAATCATGATGAGGATAAATTAACCATTCATCATATTAAAGAAAATAAGGAATGGGGCTTAAGTAAAATCTCTTTTGATCTCCCTGAATTCATCAAAAATAGTATTCTTTCACTAAGCACCCAACTCACTTATTTGAGATCTTAGCCCAAGCGGAATATTTTCAACAACCTTCTCCTATATGCTAATTGATGATCCAAAACCCCCACACCCTCTCCTTTAATTGGATCTGGGACCTCAAGCGTCCCAATAAGATCAAATTTTTAATGTGGAAGCTATACAACAACAGATTTCCCACAAGGGATTATCTAGCCACAATTGGTGTTAACATAAACCCTAATTGCCTTATATGCAAAGACACCATCGAATCTATCTTTCATATCTTCTGGGAATGCACTATAGCAAATTCTTTTGGGAATAAATGGGAGTAAACATTAGTAACCAACTTCTCGCTAATTACTGGCTTGAACTATTAAAGCGCCTACATATATTAACAAGTACCTAAGCTGGGAAGAAACTCTTCCTTTTTCCCTCTGGGCCATTTGGATTAGTAGAAACCATAACAACCAAAACAACACTAGCACCCTGGTTAACAAGAAAAGGGTATCGGACCAAACAATGGAGTATTTCTTCATGACATAAAGGATTCACACCTACAAAAAAAAAATATCAATATTAAGGTCAGATGGAAACCTCCCCCTAATACATGCAACTTCATCAATCCAGGTGGAACTTCTAGTTTTTCGGCATGCACTACACTTAGTTACCAGGGAAAACTTATTCTCAGTCGAAGTTGAAATTGATGTAACAGAGGTAATACGTCTTCTTCATGATGACTACCCAACCTATAACAACTTAATTTATGAATGCAGATGGTTAATGAGCAAGGCATCCAGGCAAGGGAAAAGCACAATGAAGCATAGCTTCCGCGAAGAGAATATGGTTGCTCATCACTTGGCAAAAGTTTCTTTCTTGGATAATAGTTATGATAAACTAAATGTTCTAATTTTACCTTCTGAACTTGTCAAAACAACCTACCACAAGGATCAGGAGGGGTATATGTATGTAAGAATTTGTTCTACTAACCAATGCGAGCATTTAGGAGCACTGGGTAATGAAAGTGCCTTGCATGACATTGTTTTGGCCGGTAGTGGCTTATGTAATGAACATATTATGGGTGCAAAACCCTAATTAATGTTAATGAAGTATCTTTATTTTTCAAAAAAAAAAAAAAAAAGATAATACAATCGCAGAAAGAAAATATTACTAATTAATACGCCATAACAAAAATTAACATAATCTAAAAATACAATGTAAGTCATACTAAAATAAGTACAGCTAATAAGTACTACTAATTACACAACTAAGCACTAAAGAAAAAGATAAACTAGGTTATGCATTTTCATTAGAAACCAATGCAAAACTAAAAAATAGATATCAACATTATTGTCATTTCTAGTGTTGAATTGAGTCTTTATTAGCATTAGTATTGATTTGAACTTTATTTGACTTACTACCTTTATGGGCTATAAAATTCATTGGACCATTGAAGAATGCTAAGTCCAAACTTTAAATAATAAATTTAAAGATAAAACTGTGAATAAGTTTAAGAAATATTTATATTATTTTACAATAAATATTTACATGTATAAAATATTTCTAAAAGTATATAAATGTAATGTCGGGTTTGTTTGATTTCGGTTTGACTTTTTTTAGTTAAAACCAAACCAAAAAAATTATGGTCGGATTTTTTTCCCAACACCAAACCAAATCAAATCAAACTACAATATTTTTTTTTCTATTTAGCTCGAATTATCAATTTGATACGATTTATCGGTTTTTTCGTACACCTCTGACGGTAGCACATGAATTGCGTAAGGCCAGGTCTACCATAAGCAAAGGCATAAGTTTTAAATAGAAACCGTCTATTTTTAACCGCAACAAGAGGACTTGTCTTTGATCTTCCCAAATTTTGGTGCTAGCCTATAATGCTGTTTCCAAGAGCATTGCTTGACTTTACAAATAATCATACTTGAATTGTTCTAACTAAAACGGTCATATGAAAGGTTATCTGCTTAAGTTGATACAACTTTGTGAAAAGGTTGTACAAAATATGTAGACATAAACCTTGAAGAAAATTGTCAATATGTACAATGCGAACTTATTGCGCCAAGAAGACAATAATTTCCTATAACCAGATACAATTTGAATCGAAGAAAAAGACCTTACAAAGATATCATATATTATATCTTCAATGTTATTTTACTGATCTCATATGTGTGACGACCCGATAGGTCGTTTTGAGTACTAGCTCTTATTTTCATATTTCGAGACCTCTATTAGCTCCATTTAACATTTTTTGATTTGCTTGCGCAGTGCGTGTCTTTTCCAGAAAGATTTTATGCGAAAATTTGAAGAAAACTTGATTTTTGGCTTTAAAACTAACTTGAGTTGACTACGATTAACATTTTATTTAAACAACTCCGGATCGGTATTTTGACGATCTCGGCGGCCGGGTCCGTTATCGTAATTTTGAACTTGGGCGTATGCCCGGAATTTAATTCGGAAGTCACTAACTTAATTTGACTTGTTTTGCCGAAAACTAGTAACTTGAAGGTTTAAAAAATTTCTAGGTTTGATCGTAGGTTGATTTTTTGGATACAGAGTTTGGATTTTTGTCCCGGGACTTGGTATAGGCTATTTTGCTATTTGAAACTTGTCTGCAAAATTTGGTATCAAGCAGAGTTGGTTTGGTATGATTCAGACGCTTAGTTGTGATTCTAGTTGTTCTTGAGTTTCACTTTGAAATTTCATTCGTTTTGATGTTCAATTTATAGTTTTAGATGTTATTTGGGTGATTTGATCGCGTGAGCGAGTTCATATGATGTTATTATACTTATGTGCATATTTTATTTGGAGCCCGAGGGGCTCGGGTGAGCTTCAAACGCGTTCTGGATGAGTTTGGTTAAAGTTTCAATAGCTTGTGCATTTCTGTTGCTAGTGTAGTCTGTTGTTCTCGCAATTGCGATGTCTGGCTCGCAAATGCGACCCTCGCTTTGGCGTTCAAGCAATCGCATTTGCGAGCAGGGGCCTGTGTCGGGTGATCTCACAATTGATGAATAAGTTCACATTTGTGAACAATCAGATGTCGCATTTGCGATCTTAGAGTCGCTCAGTGCTCTGAGGGGTAATTTTCGCATTTGCGAAGAATCTTTCCGCATTTGCGAAGGTGAGGTTTTCGCATTTGCGATCTGAATGTCGCATTTGCGACATCTAGGCTTCTGAGATGGGATTTGCATTTGCGACCTTCGTCTCGCATTTGCGGGCATCGCATTTGAGAGCATATCTTCGCAAATGCGACACCTGCAGCTCGGTAAAAGAGGGAAAAATGGGGACTTAGCTTATTTTATACCATTTCTCAACACTAAACACTCTAGAGGCGATTTTGCAAGAGAATTTTCTTCCCAAAATCATTAGTAAACAACTTTAATCAATTTCTTTTCAGTTACCCATTACTTTTCATGTAGGGTGATGTCGCGCCGGAGAATAAAAGTACGTTGGGTGACGCAGTGCCATTTTATTTATGATATTACATGGTGAGGATGTGAGTAAAGGCACGAAGGGTGATACCGTACCATCTTTATTCCATTGCCTTATTTGATTCCCGAATTGGTGATTTACTTGGTTACATTGTTGTTTATTTCGGAAGATGTTATTTGTTGATTTCATACTTGTCGTTTTTATGATATTTTACCTTTGTATGTCCCCTCCCAGTTAATATTTATCGTTCTATTTGTTATTTTATATATATATATATATATATATATATATATATATATATATATATATATATATATATATATATATATATATATATATATATATATATATATATATATATATATATATATATATATATATATATATATATATCTTGTTACAGCCTCATCACTACCTCGTCGAGGTTAGGCTCGACATTTACGGAGTACATTGAGTCGGTTGTACTCATGCTACACTTCTGCACTTCTTGTGCAGATACTAGTATTGATTCCAACAGTGTTTAGAGGTGCGTCTGCTCCGATCATATTTGCTTTGGAGACTTGAGGTAGAGTTGCTGGTGTTTGTAGACCTTGAAGCCCCCTTGTATTTCCTATCTTTACTGTTATCTCATTCGAACAGTTGTATTTATTTCAAACTCTACTTGTAGACTTCTAGTTGCTCATGTACTGGGGCCACCTGACTTCTGGGATTAAGTTAGACCATGTTATGCTATAGGTTTATCTCATGCATTTCGGTTTTAATCATCGTTAATAATTGAATTGTTGTTATTCTGTTTTGAACTGTTTGATTAATAAATTGGTTAACTGATGTTGGCTTTCCTAGCAAGTGGACGCTAGGCGCTATCACGACCCTGAGGTTGAGATTCGGATCGTGACAATATGAAAAAGATCGTATAACTAAAATAACATTTGTGATATATTATAAAATCGGATCTCCCTATAGGCAAGAAAAGTGAGTTCAAGATTATGAATATAGTGTAGTTGAAACATGTCAAGATGATGGGCTTCCTAATATTTTGTGGTCATGTCTTTTTGCAGCCGAATGCGCACTGCTCAAAAGATTATAAATTAGAATTAAGCGACAACATATTGTCCTAGTAAAGCTTGTAATAAACTACTTTCTTTTTACCTCTTTGACAAGATAAGATGATCGACTTAACCAGTTTTATTCTACTCCTTCTTTGCACATGTCTTTTTGATCTGATCAATTGTGTTGTAGCCTTTCTTTGCGCATATCTTGTTTCCAAGCTAGTTCATTTTTCACTTATCGACAAGTCTAAAGAGAAAATCAATCGCCTCCCTCCTGGTCCAAAACAATGGCCTATTGTGGGCAACCTTTTTCAGTTGGGACAATTGCCTCACAGAGACATGGCTTCATTCTGTGACAAATACGGTCCACTGGTTTACCTCCGACTAGGTAACGTTAGTTAGATACAAATAGTCGGTATTACTTTTCCTGGCCAGTATATAAATTATACACTGATTATATATACATTATACATTCGCCAGCTAATTTTAATTTAACTAGTTGGGAGGACAACTATTTTAGATTAATTCTTCTTTTAGTTATAATCTATAATGTTTGTGTCGTCCCATGTTGATGGGCAAAAGCCTATCTTATTGGCCTTATAGTTAAATCTAACAATGGTCTTTAATTTAGTATACCTACATAGATGTGTATATCTACAAAGACATATACATAAAAAATATACATACATTCATCTGCATGCTTAAAGGCTTAGTTTTGCTTCGTTGCCTAACAATTATACCTCTCTTTATTTTGTTTTTACTAACAGGTAGTATATGCAGGAACTCGTCTGTGTTTTCTCAATAAGATACAAGCAATATTTCTTTTAAGAAAAGTTATTTTTCACGCCTAAAAGTCTGCCTTTAATAATGTTGTCCATATATTATGTATATTTTTTTACTAACAGGTAACGTTGATGCTATCACCACCAATGATCCAGAAATCATAAGAGAAATACTAGTACAACAAGACGATGTTTTCGCGTCTAGACCAAGAACTCTTGCTGCTATTCATCTAGCATATGGTTGTGGGGATGTGGCATTGGCTCCCTTAGGACCAAAATGGAAAAGAATGAGAAGGATTTGCATGGAACATTTGTTGACAACCAAAAGGCTTGAGTCATTTGCAAAACATAGGGCAGATGAAGCTCAAACCCTAGTTCAAGATGTTTGGACCAAGACACAAAAAGGAGAGACACTAAATTTAAGGGAAATTTTGGGTGCTTTTTCAATGAATAATGTGACTAGAATGTTACTTGGAAAACAATATTTTGGGGCTGAATCTGCTGGCCCACAAGAAGCAAAAGAATTTATGCATATAACTCATGAATTATTTTGGCTTCTTGGTGTGATTTATTTAGGTGATTATTTACCTTTATGGAGGTGGATTGATCCTCATAATTGTGAGAAGAAAATGAGGCAAGTGGAGAAAAGGATTGATGATTTTCATATGAGAATAATTGATGAACATAGAAAGAAAGGTAAAAGTAATATTGATGAAGGTGAAATGGATTTTGTGGATGTTTTATTGTCTTTGCCAGGTGAAGATGAAGGAGATGGTAATGGAAAACAACACATGGATGATGTTGAAATTAAAGCTCTCATTCAGGTCTAATTTTTTAATACCAATCTCAAACTGTACTAGTATTCTTACATTCATTATCTACATCTAATGAATTACTATTACCACACACATAAGACTCCTAAGCTTAATCCAAATTACAAAAAAAAAAAAAAAAAAAAAAAAAAAAAAGAAAAATTCAATATAGTTTTATATCATCAATTTAATTTACACACACAGACAATTTAAAGAATTAAAACCATGTTACAATAAATTACCTAACTTATTTTTCAGGTTATTAATTATATTTATTATAGTTAATTATATGTAATTATTTTTTTGATGACTAGAATAAAAATTCTTTACACAATTAGCATATATAAATTAAACTCATTATATTACAACTATAATAACTTTAATGGTCTGAAGTAGACATACTATACCAAAAAAGGGAATTGTCCAAATTTATCTCTCTAATATTTCAATGTTAAAGTACTTCGAGAAGAATGTACAAATGCATTTATATACTTTTAGGTATGATTTATATAAATTTTTTGCACTTCAGATTAAAGCTCGGTAAAAGGTATGAATGACTCCAAAAATATAAAATAAAATATTTCATGTAATAGTAGCATATTTTTGTGAGACTTATTTTTCCTTTTTCTTTTTATGTTTATTATAGGATATGATTGCTGCAGCCACGGATACTTCTGCTGTAACCAACGAATGGGCAATGGCTGAGGTGATAAAGCATCCCCACGTCCTCAAGAAGATCCAAGAAGAACTTGACATAGTTGTTGGAACGGGTCGGATGGTAACCGAATCTGACTTAGTTAATCTCAAATACCTTCGTTGTGTAGTACGTGAAACTTTCCGAATGCACCCTGCTGGTCCATTTCTAATCCCACACGAATCGATCCGAGATACTACGATCAACGGCTATTATATCCCGGCCAAGACGCGTGTGTTCATCAACACGCACGGTCTTGGTCGGAATACCAAGATTTGGGACAAAATAGATGAGTTTAGGCCAGAGAGACATTCACCAGAAGATGAAAGCATGAGAGTCGAGATAAGTCACGGGGCGGATTTCAAGATTTTGCCATTTAGTGCTGGAAAAAGGAAGTGTCCTGGTGCACCATTGGGTGTGAAGTTGGTGCTTATGGCTTTGGCTAGGTTATTTCATTGCTTTGATTGGAGTCCACCAAATGGCTTGAAACCTGAAGATATTGACACAAGTGAGGTTTATGGAATGACTATGCCTAAATCCAAGCCTTTGATGGCCGTTGCTAGGCCTCGACTGCCTGCTCATTTGTACCATTGCCACTCAATCAAATGAATATACAAACTAAAAGTGTGTTATTAATAATAGTGAATGACATTGGAATGGATATTTTTTTAGGGGTGGATGTAGAATACAAAATATAGGAATTCAATAGCTTTTAGCTCAAACGCGCTCTCTCTCTCTCTTTTAGCTCAATAGCTTTTAGCTCATCCTTCCGTAGGATGACGTGACGACACCTAGTCTCTAATATTAGATAAGCCTAGCAAACATACAGAATAATTGGATTAATAATTAAGTCTAAACTCAGCCACTTTATAAAATAACTTTGCAACTCAACATATACAACTCCCGAGATCCGGCGAGATACAAGTCGCAAGCTCCAAATAGAAATACTGGATAATCCTATACATCAATGTATATATATAAAAGATAATGAATAAAGAGATCTAGAGAGAGGGGGACTCTGAAGCCTGCAGACGCCGGCAGGTATACCTTATAGTCTCCGCAACAGAACTCTAGTTAATGCTTGGGCATATAGGAAGTACCTAGATCTGCACAAAACGATGTGCAGAAGAGTAGCATGAATACACCACAACGGTACCTAATGAGTGTCAAGCCTAACCTCAATAGAGTAGTGACGAAGTCAGGTCATGACCCTACTGGAAATAAATAAGAAAAACTGTACAAAAAATTTAACAATGCAATAAAAATAATAATGGAAATGAAACAAGCAAGGGGTATGCCAAGATTAAACTACACAGAATCAAGGTAGATAATGCATCACGGAATAAAGCAAGGAAATGTTTAAGGCAAGGAAACAAAAAACCAAACACAAATGAAGTAACATAGGAATAACAAGGGTCACTATCGAGGTACCACATCGTACTCTCAAATCACAGAAGTAATCCACAATCTTTCCTTATATCACTGCCAGAGCCTTTACATTTAGCTTTGAATATTATTTTTCTGAAATAGCATCCCGTGTTTTAGCGCACCTTATTACACCACAAGACTTATAATAGTTCCCCTACTAGCCATGCGTATCAAGATCACCTTATCTCGCAGCAGCGTTTCAACCCCTAAACCTTATACCACCGCATGCGTATCAATATCACAATGTACCACAAATCGCAACTCAAGTTCCCAATATCACAACTTGCCAAAAGAAATCAACAAATACAACATTTTCACAATAAGGAGCCCACGAATCCACCACAATGTACACAAAGTCTCAACAAAAACAACGAAAATGATTAACTCAACCGAATGATATTTCACAACTTAAAACTTTGTCTCAATAGGAATCACGAGATTTTTAACTTAATACCTATTTCAACAATATGATATTTCGAGAATGACAACTTCAAGTGAAAAGTTTAACAGTTAAATAATGAATACGCAATAAAGAAAACAAGAACTTCAACTAAACATGTAAAGTAGTTAGCAAGTAAGAGATAAGACAAGTAGAGAATGTGAAATTATTCTAATGGAGATGAAGATAACATAATAAGACAACTCAAATAAGGCACGAACGGAATCAACGTAGTTAAAATGGGTGACTTCCACATTTAGCCTATGTATACACTCGTCACCTTGCGTACACTGCTTCTACACATCACAATTATCACAAACGACAGCAATCCTAAGGGGTAATTTTTCCACACAAATTTAGGCAAGTCAATTACCTCAAATCACGCTCACTCAATCACTAAGTAGGCCTTTTCCTCGATTATCCAACTCCAAACGACTTGAATCTAGCAAAAGCAACTTCATACTACAAATATAAACAATAGGAAACTAATACAAACAATAAAGGTACGATATTTGCTAAGAAATAAAAATTCAACTCAAAAAGTCAACCCAAGCCCGCGTCTTGGAATCCGGCCAAAATTACAAAATCCGAACACCCATTCAATAACTAGTCCAGCCATACAAGAATTACTCAAATCTGACCTCAAATCGCCTTTCAAAACTCAAAAGTTTAGTCTAGGAAGTTTCTACCATTTCCCCCCACTATTCCAAGTCAAACCACTAATTAAATGATGAAATTAACCATAGATTCATGCAAATCAACCAAAAATGGATTATGAATCAAACCCTCGAAAATCCCTCTTTTCTGCCCATAAAAATCGCTTTCGCAGCCTTTGTGTCACTTTTGCGACGCCGGACTTGCGAAAAAATCATCGCAGGTGCGAATTCCACTTAAGCTTAGGGGATTCCGCTTCTGCGGATAAAATCTCGCACCTGCGAGTGTGCTCCTGCAGATAGCTCTCTGCTTCTGCGACCCTAGGCTTGGCCAGACACTTCCGCTTATGCACTTCCTCACTCATTTCCGCGCGTCTGCTTCTGCAAGACTATGACCGCATCTGCGGTCCCAGCTGGGCAAACCACCATTCGCTTCTGCGATCAAGCCCTCGCATTTGCGAGTCCGCGACTCGCATTTGCGAGTCCGCGACTCGCATCCAATAGTGCGCAGGTGTAGTTGCACCAGAAGAACCCAGCTTCAGTAGTGAGGTTAAGTCCAATTTGTTCTGGATTCGATCTGAATCACACCTGAGGCCCCGGGACCCCTTCTGAAAATACCAACAAGTCCCAAAACACATAACATACTTACTTGAGGCCAAAAACCACATCAAACAATATCGATTCTATGAATCGCATCCCAAATTCAAACTTATAACTATGAACTTCCAAATTCTGAAACCAATGCCGATTCATACCAAATCAACTCCTATTGACTTCAAATTTTGCACACAAGTAATAAATGACATTACAAAACTATTCTTCTTCCAGAATCGGAATCCGACCCCGATATCAATAAAGTCAACTCCGATCAAGCTGGACTAAACTTAAATCAAACACATGAGACTGAACAGAAATCCAACACATAAGACGGAGCGCCGTGATACTTTCAGAGCATAGAAACATGGAATACTGGATGAATTGAGCTAGACTAGGTGGCACTGCAAGATTGTAGGCCACCTCTCCGATCCTCTCAAGAATCTCAAAAGGTCTGATATATCTAGGGCTCAACTTGACCTTCTTCCTAATCCTCATAACACCCTTCATGGGCGAAACCCAGAGCAAGACCTACTCCCCAACCATGAATGCAACGTCGCGAACCTTCAGATCCACATAACTTTTCTATCTAGATTGGGCTGTGCGAAGCCGATCTTGAATCAATTTAACCTTTTCCAAAGCATACCGAACCAAGTCTGTACCCAATAGCCTAGCCTCACCCGGCTCATATCAACTCACCAGAGACCGACACCGTCTAATACAAGGCCTTATACAGAGCCATGTGAATGCTTGACTGGAGCTGTTGTTGTAGGCAAAATCCGAAAGTGGCAGGAACTGATCCCAAGAACCCCCAAACTCCATCACACACGTACGAAGCATATCCTCCAGTATCTGAATAGTGCGCTCGGACTCTCCGTCCATCGGAGGGTGAAATGGTGTACTCAACTCCACCCGTGTGCCTAACTCATGTTGTATCACCTTCCAGAACTGTGATGTAAACTGCGTACCCCGATTAGAGATGATGGATATCGGCACGCCATGAAACCTGACAATCTCGCGAATATAAACCTTAGCCAGCTGCTCTAAGGAATAAGTAGTCATCAGTGGAATGAAATGAGTCGACTTGGTCGACCTATCCATAATCACCCATATTGTATCGAACTTCTTCTGAGTCCGTGGGAGCCTAACAACGAAATCCATACTAACCCGCTCTCATTTCTACTCTGGAATCTCTAGCCTCTGAAGCAACTCACTTGGCCGCTGATGCTCATAATTCACCTATTGACAGTTTCGGCACCGAGTTTCATACTCCATTATGTCCTTCATTCTCCTCCACCAATTGTGTTGCCTCAAGTCCTACTACATCTTGGTGGCACTCGGATGAATGGAGTACTACGAACTGTGAGCCTCTTGAAGAATCAACTCATGCAAACCATCTACATTGAGCACACAGCCTGCTCTTCATTGCAACACACCGTCATCCCCAATAGTGACCTCCTTGGAATCACCGTGTCCTTGAGGACAAGTAAATAGGGGTCATCATACTGACACTCTCTGATACGATCATAAAGAGGAGATCGAGAAACCACACGAGCCAAAACTTGACTCAGCTCCGAACTATCTAATCTAACAAACTGGTTGTCCAAGGCATCAACATCCAAGGCTAACAGCCTCTTCCCTGCCGGTAGATATGCTAAACTGCCCAAGCAATCGGCCTTGCGACTCAAGGCATCTGCCACACCATATTGGTCTTTCCGGGATGATATAGGATGGTGATATCATAGTCCTTAAGCAACTATGGCCACCACCACTGATGCAAGTTAAGATACTTCTGTTTGAACAAATGTTGTAGACTCCGGTGGTCGGTATAGACCTCACAAGGGACACCGTAAAAATAGTGCCGCCAAATTTTCAAAGCATGAACAATAACTGCTAACTCAAGGTCGTGGACAGGATAATTCTTCTCATGCACCTTCAGCTATCTAGACACGTAGGCAATCACCCTACCGTCTTGTATCAACACCGCACCGAGGCTGATACACGACGCATCACACTACACAAAATAAGACCCCGAACCTGTTTGCAACACCAACACTGGGGTGGTACTCAAAGCTGTCTTGACCTTTTGAAATCTCTCCTCACACTCCTCAGTCCACCTGAACGGAGCACCCTTCTCGGTCAATCAAGTCATAGGTGTAACAACAGATATGAAACCATCTACGAATCAACGGTAATACCCTACCAAACCAAGAGAACTCCGGATCTCTGTAGCGGAAGACGGTCTGGGAAAACTCTACACTGCTTTTATCTTCTTCATATCCACCTTGATCCCCTCGCTCGACACCACATGACCCAATAATGGCACCGAATCAAGACAAAATTCACCACTTTGAAAATTTTGCATACAACTTCTTTTCTCTCAAGGTCTAAAGTGCGGTCCTCATGTGCTACTCATGATCCTCTCGGATCCAGGATTACACCAAGATGTTGTCAATAAAAACAATGATGAATGAGTCATGATATGGCAATAATACATTGTTCATCAAGTGCATGAATATTGTTGGGGCGTTGGTCAACCCATATGACATCACAAGGAACTCGTAATGACCATACCGAGTCCTAAAGGTAGTGTTCGAAATATTTGGCTTCTGGATCTTCAAATGATGATAGCCTGAATGCAAGTCAATCTTTGAGAACACGATGACGCCCTGTAGCTGGAAAAATAGGTCATCAACGCATGGAAATGGATACCTATTCTTCACTGTAACCTTGTTCAACTGTCGTTAATCAACACACATGCTCTTAGAACCATCCTTCTTCATTACAAACAAGACCAGAGTACCCCAAGGTGAAACATTGTGCTGAATGAAACCCTTATCAAGCAACTCCTACAACTGCTCCTTTAACTCCTTCAAGTCTTCTAGGGCCATATGATATGGTGGAATAGAAATGGGTTGAGTTCCCGGCAATAAATCAATACCAAAATTGATATCCCTATCGGGTGGCATGCTCGAAAAATACACAGGAAACACATCTAGGTAGTCCCTCACTACTGGAACTGACTGAACGGTAGGAGAATCAACACAGACATCCCTCACATAGGCTAGATACACATCACACCCCTTTCCAACCATCCACTGTGACTTAAGGAAAGACACCACCCTGCTAGGAACATAATCTAAAGAACCTCTCCACTCCAATCGCGGCAAACCTAGCATAGCTAACATCACCGTCTTTGCCTAAAAACCAAGGATAGCATGATAGGATGACAACCAGTCCACACCCAAGATAACATAAAAATCTACCATACTGAGCAACAATAAATCGGTTCTGGTCTCAAAACCACCAAGAACAACTAAACACGATCGATACACACATTCAACAATAATGGAATATTCCACCGGCGTGGACACATAGACAGGAGAACTCAAAGAATCACGGGTTATACCCAAATGTGGAGAAAAGTAAGATGATACATAGGAATAAGTGGAGCCTGGATCAAATAAGACTGAGGTATCTCTATGACAAATCGGAACAATACTTGTGATAACTAAGTCGGGTGTAACCGGCTCCATCCTAGAAGGAAGAGCATAATATCTGGCATGGCCTCCCCCTCTAGGACGAGCTCTACCTGCCCGACCTCCACCTCCAGCTGGCTGTGCAGGTAGAGTGGGAACTGGTGCGCTAACCATGGCTTGAGAAGCCTGAGGGCCATATGGAATACGTGGGGCTTGAGTAGTCTATGTAGGTGCACCCTTATTGAGTCTGGGGCAATCTCTTACAATATGAACAGTGTCACTACACTCAAAACAAGCTCTCAGAGGCCGTGGCTGCTGGAACTGGCTCGGGCGTGATCATCTAGACTAGCCGCTGAAAGTACCCCATGTTGAAGGTGCACTAGATAGTGGCGGTGCATAATGGGCAACCTAGGGCCTGGGAGTGGACAGAACACGACTGGAAGATGGAAGTGCTAAATGAACAGGGTGGTTTACATAGCCCTTTCAATGACGGGCTGAAACTGGGGCACATGCACCACTATACGCGCCAGAATCTCGAGGCCTCTTAGCCTCTCTCTCCTCTCTCTCCCAGGCCCACGTACCCACTATCTCTGAGCAATATCCACTACCTTCTAGCATGGGATGTCCATCTTCAACTCTCGGGCTATGCTAAATCTGGTACCAGGGTTGAGCCCCTCGATAAATCGACAACTTGCTATTTGACCGTAGAGACCAAGGCTGGCGCATGCCTGGAAAAATCACGGAACTGGACTGCATACTTCGATACGGTCATAGTACCCTGACGCAACTGCTTATACTCTGCGTGCCATGCATCCCTGAGACTCTAAGGAACAAACTCCCTCAAGAACGTATCTTAGAACTAAGTCCAAGTGAGTAAAGTTGCCTCGGCTAGGCTACCCAAATCATACACTCGCCACTACTGATAAGCTGCTCCCTTAAGCTGGAACGTAGTGAAAGCAACTCACTCGACTTCACAATACCATAGTACGAAGGATATAATGGCACTCATCAAGAAAACTCTAGACATCCTCTAACGCCAAACCGCTTAAAATAGGAGGGTGGTACTTCTTGTACCTCTCGAGCCTGAGCTGCTCCTCCTTAGAACCTGATGCCCTAACCTCGGCTGAACTGGGGTTCCGGCTGCACTGGTATGAACTGTGGGACACGGTCAACCTGGACCCGCTGCACTGGGGTACAACCAGCGGGAGTCTCTACCACTCCCCCCATGCATGAGATGTGGCAGGAACAAGTGGAATAAACCCTGACTGAGCTTGAGTGCCAAATATGCTCAAAAATTAGGCGAGGGTTTCCTGAAGTATTGGGGCAGTAATAGGCGCATCAGATGTCTGCCCTCAAACTAGAGCTATTAGTGGCTCCTCTATAGCAGCTGGGGTTGATGCTCTGGCTACACCACGTGCCTGTCCTCAGCCTATACCCCGACCCCGACCTCTCGCTTCTCTAGTAGGGAGCGCAGATGTCTAATCATCTGATATGGCTATGTGTCCTCACCATCTGTGAGAGAATAAAAAGATAGATATTTAGAATTCAAAGTCAACAACTTTGCACGATAAGTAATCAAAGAAGTGAAGCTTTTCCTAACAGTTCCATAGCCTCCCAAAAAGAAGTACAAATGTCTCCATGCTGATCCATGAGACTCATCTAAACCTGCTTAGGACTCGTAACACCTATGAACCTAGAGCTCTGATACCAACTTGTCACAACCCTAATTTCCCTCTGTAGGATTATGTGATGGAACCTAGTCTCTAAGACTAGGTAAGCCTAGAAAACATGCAGAATAACTAAATTAATAATTAAGTCTCAACTCAGCAACTCGGCAAAACAACTTTGCAACTCAACATATACCACTCCCGAGACCTGACGAGATACAAGTCACAAGCTCTAAGTAGAAATACTAGATAACTCTATACATTAATGTCTATATGAAAGATAATGAATAAAGAGATCTAGAGAGAAGGGGACTCCGAGGCCTGCAGACGTTGACATGTATACCTTAAAGTCTCTGTAGCTGAACTCTAGCTAATGTATGGGCTGATAGGAAGTACCTGGATCTACACAAAAAGATATGAAAAAGAGTAGCATGAGTACACCACAACGGTACCCAGTAAGTGCCAAGCCTAACCTCGGTAGAGTAGTGATGAGGTAAGGTCAGGGCCCTACTGGAAATAAACAAGAAAAAATGTACAAAATTTTTTATGGTGCAAAAGTAATAACAAAACTGAAACAAGGGGTATGCCAAAATTTAAATACACAGAATCAAGGCAAATAATGTATCACGAAAGAAAGCAAGGAAATGTTAAGACAAGGAAACAAACAACCAAACACAAATGAAGTAACAGAGGAATAACAAGGGTCACTACCGAGGTACCTCCTCGTAGTCTCAAATCACAGAAGTAATCCATAATATTTCCTTATATTACCGCGAGAGCCTTTACATTTAGTTTTACAAATCATTTTTCCGAAATAGCATCCTGCGCTTTAGCCCACCTTATCATACTACATGACTTCTAGTAGTTCCCCTACTAGCCACGTATATTAAGCCCACCTTATCTGACCACATGAGTTTCAACCCCTAAACCTTATACTACCGCATGCGTATCAATATCACAATGTACCACAAATCGCACCTCAAGTGCCCAATATCTAAACTTGCCAAAACGAAATCAACATGTACAATATTTTCAAAACAAGGAGCCCACGACTCAGCCACAATGTACAAAAAGTCACAACAATAACAACCGAAAATGAATAACTCAACAGAATGATATTGCACAATCTAACACTTTGCCTCAATAGGAATCACTGCCTTTGTAATTCAATATCAATTTCAACAACAAGATATTTCGAGAATGACAATTTCAAGTAAAGAACAGTTAAATAATGAATACGGAATAAAAAGGAAACAAGAACTTCAACTAAACATGTAGAGCAATTAGTTGGTAAGAGATAAGAAAAGTAGAGCATGTGCAATTATACTAATGATTATGAAGATCACATATTAAGACAACCCAAATAAGGCATGAAAGGTATTTACGTAGTTAAAACCGATGATTTCCACATTTAGTCCACACATCACAATTATCACCAACAACACCAATCCTAAGGTATAATTCCCACACACAAAGTCAGAAAAGTCACCTACCTCAGATCATGCTAACTCAATAAACTAGTAGGCATTTCCGTCGATTATCCAACTCTGAACGACTCGACCAAAAAATAAAAAGTCAACTCAAAAATTCAACCCGAGCCCGCATTTCAGAACCCAAGCAAATTTTACAAAATCCGAATACCCATTCGATAACGAGTCCAACCATACAAGAATTACTCAAATCCGACATCAAGTCGCCTTGCAAAACTCAAAATTTTAGCCTAGGAAGTTTCTACCATTTCCCTCAATTTTCCAACTCAAAACCACTAATTAAATGATGAAATTAACCACAGGTTCATGTAAATTAACCAAAACCGAGTAAGGATTCCTTATCCCAATGATCTCTCTAAAAATCCCTCAAAACATTGCCTCCCACCAAGCTCTCTAAGTCCAAAAATAGATTATTAATCAAACCCGCGAAAATCCCTCCTTTTTGCCCAGCAAAGCCTCTTCTGCGGCCTTTGTGTCGCTTCTGCGACACCGCACCTGCAGAAAAACCATTGCAGATAAGGATTCCAATTAAGCTTAGGGGATTCCGCTTCTACAGATAAAATCTCGCAGGTTCACTCCCGCTTCTATTCTTCCTCACTCGCTTCTGCGAGACTCAGATCGCATCTAAGGCCCTAGCTAGGTAGGCCACCATTCACTTACGCGATTAAGCCCTCTCATTTGCGAGTCCGCAGCTGCAACCAATAGTGCAGGTGCGGTTGCACCAGAATAGCCATCTTCAACAGTGAGGTTAAGTTCAATTTGTTCCGGATTCGATTCGAATCACACCTAGGGCCCCCGGGACCCCATCAGATAATACCAACAAGTCCCAAAATACATAATGGACCTACTCGAGGCCAAAAATCACATCAAACAATATCGATTTTGCGAATCGTAACCCATATTCAAGCCTATGAACTATAAACTTCAAAATTCCGAAGCCAATTTTGATTCATACCAAACCAACTCTGATTGACTTCAAATTTTACAGGAAAATGATAAATAAAATTACGGTCCTATTCCAAATTCATTAATCGGGATCCGACCCTGATATCAATAAAGTCAACTCTAGGTCTAACTTTCCAAATATTTCATTTTCTAACTTTCGTCAATTCACGCCGAAACAACCTACGGACCTCCAAATCAACATTCGGACGCTCCTAAGTCTAAAATCACAATATGAAGCTATTACAACCATCACAACTCCATTTTGGAGTCTTCTACACTGAAGTCAAACTATGGTCAACTCCTTTAACTTAAACCTCCAACTTAGGGACTATGTGTCTCATTTCACTCTGGAACTCACCTGAAAGCAACAAGAAAACACCCTGATAAGTCGCATAACCACAATATAACAAGGAGGATGCAATAAATAGGGGATCGATGAAAAAATATTCAAAATGACCGGCCTGCTAAATATGTACAACTAATAAATTTTGAACTCAGAAATCAAATAAACTATCATAAAAGTTTGAATTGGAACCCATAAAGTTCAAACCATTTATCCACCTATATTGGTGGAAAAAAAGCATGATACCTGGGATAAGTTGACAAGTGGCTCTTTTAGCGGAGTTAGTAAAAGAAAACGAGAAGGCACTGATGAAACACCCACATTGTTTCATCCGAAGAGGTACCGACCCTAACAGCTGGAAAAAAAGAAAAGAAATAGGCACGAGATGAATGAAGACCGTAAAAGGGAAAGATTCATGAATCTGTTATAAATATGGAAGGGGAATCGGCAATAATCTTTATTACAAGAAATCTTTAGTTATCATTGCAATTGTTACAATTAAATATGGTAAGGGGCAATCAAGGAAATTAATGTCTTTAACGATCCACAATTAAGTAGCAAAACCGTTATAATTATGTATCCTTATAAAGATCCATACCTCATTCAATCCGAAATTCTAGGAGAGATTATCTATCGACAATAAGCTTTCTTTCTTTACTTGTTATTTCCATTATTTTTCTTTGTCACGACCCAATTTTTTCCTCTGTTGGGTATCGTGATGGCACCTAGTCTTAGGGACTAGGTAAGCCTAACATTTACTGAATAACAACAATAGTAAAGGAAATCTAACAGTCTCGATATAGAAATCTTTACAAAATTTACAATTTCCCCAAGACTGGTAATACAGTCGTAAGCTCTATAGAGTTAACTACACTTCTAAATACAACTGTTTGGAAATTAGTAAAATAGTTGAAAACAAAGTAAGAAGGTGACTCTGAAGCCTGCGAACGCGGCGACAGGTTTACCTTGAGTCTCCTCGTCGATGATCCGCACAGCTAATGATCAATACCTGGATCTGCACAAAAATATACAGAAGTGTAGTATGAGCACACCACAATGGTGCCCAGTAAGTATCAAGACTAACCTCGGTGAACTAATGACGAGGACTAGTCAAGACACCCACTGGTCTAGTAAACTAAACAAGCATAAGTAAAAAAAATAACGGAAACATAACATCTATCTATTATCTACACAATATGGCTAACAACATAACAACTACAATAATGAAGGAAAAACAGTAAACAACAACGGATCACCAAAATGATACACCGAAGAACACAGCCCAAATACGGAAATCACAATACAGTAAGGGCAAGTAGTAACCCTGCACTGCAATAGTTTTCACATTAGGCCTTAGCCAACAACCCCAATAAATTGGTCAAAATCTTCAAGTGTAAACTTTCACCCGAAAGTTTTATATTGGGAGCTTTAAAATATAATCCCTTCAATAGAAAATTCTTTTGAAAAATAATTTTCTAAACAAATGTCTCTCAAACATAGTTTTCTTCAAGATAAATGCTTTTCAAATATATTTTTCCAAAGAAATGTCCTTCAAACATAGTTTTCTTCAAGATAAACACTTTCCAAATATACTTTTCAAAAGAAATATCCTTCAAACATAGTTTTATTCAAGATAAATGCTTTCCAATTGTACTTTCCAAAAAATTTCTTTCAAACATAGTTTCTTCAATAAAATCTATCGGGATCCCGTCCCATAGTTCTGAATTTATCATACAATACAGGGGATCTCCCGGAATAAGTCTGTAGTCCCAAAATAAATATGCAGTGCTGGGGGATCTCCTGGAATACGTCCGTAGTCCCAAAATAAATATAGAGTGCTGGAGGATCTCCCGGAATACGTCCATAGTCCTAAAATAAATATTCAGTACAGGGGGATCTCCCAGAAAACGTCCCTAGTCCCAATTTAAATATGCAGTACAGGGGGATCTCCCAAAATATGTCTGTAGTCCCAATTTAAATATGCAGTACAGGGGGATCTCCTGGAATTCGTTCGTCGTCCCAATTTAAATATGTAGCGAAACCAACAAAGACAATAATTATAGCACGACAGAAAACTCGTACATCACCACATCAAGTACAAAGCAACAATGACATTAATACAAGGTACGACGAGTAAATCAATACAAGGACTTTAAATCACAAGGAAATAGCAGAACTCGTTCACAAGGAATAATCACAGTAAAGAATGCTAAGTGTAAAGAGAACAGTTTAACCAGGGAAAAACAAGACGTAACGATGAATCCACAATATTCAAGTCAACAATAAGAAGACAACACAAATCAAATAAATTCCAAATAAAGGCAAATCGACTACGATATAGGTTATCTAAACTCCTTTTAAGGTTGAGGAATTACAAGAGATATTCAACAATTCAAATAAGGGGAAGCAGCGAAAAATAATCGTAACTCCAATTAATGCTAAATAATTATAGGGTGAGATAATATTAATTTCAATTAAATAGGCAGTTTATGAAAAATATAGCATGACGGTCGAAGAGGTAAAATCTTCAGTTAAGTCAATTAGGGTCAAATAAGCAATAAAGTGAATCTAAAAGCAAGTAATTCTAATTTAAGCAGGTAGAGATGAAACTAGCAATTAGGAACTCAGTCATAACAGGTACAATTTCGTACACAGGGAATATAAGGACCTAAGAACCCTAAAAGGCCAACCTTCTACAAATAAGTCCGAGCACGCACTCTTCACCTTGCGTACACAGACTACAATCAACATAGAAGACTCAATCCTAAGGGGTAATTCCCCCACACAAGGTTAGGCAAGATACTTACCTCAAAGACGTCAACCCAGTACTCTAAAATGGACTTCTCGTGTGAAAAGGCCTCCGGACGGCTCAAATCCAACTAGAACAACTTCAAAGTACACATAAAACTTATAAGTAACTATTCCGGATAATAAAGTTTCGATCTTTATAAAAAATCTAAAAATCGACCCAAAAGTCGACCCACGGGTCTGCACCTCCGAACCCGACAAATTTTACAAAAATCTGAACACCCATTCCAATATGTGTTCAACCATACAAAAATTATCAAAGTCCGATTCTATTTCGTCCCACATATCATGAAAATTTCATTTTAGCAATTTCTTCAAAAACCAACTTTTTCCCCAACTAAAAAATAATATTTAAATAATAAAAATAAAGATTAAATCATGGAATATATGTAATTCTAAGTCAAGAACACTTACCCAATTGAATTGCTTGAAAAATACACCAAGAATCACCCAAAACCGAGCTCTACAAGTCAAGATGTGATAAAATGGTATAAACCTCGATTTGAGAATATATTCTGCCTGCCCAGGTATTTGTTCATCGCGATCGCGTAGAAGAAAATAGCTACTGGCCCAAAATATGCTACCTGATCGCGAAAGGGCTTATACGATCGCGTATAAGGGATAGACAGGCTTCTGCGATCGCAAAGAAGGTCATGTGAACGCGAAGGGTAACGAGTACTAGTGCTCAAGGTCTGGTTTCTACTACGCGAACGCGGAACAGAAGAGGCGAACGCGAAGAGCGAAAAGTACAGAGCTACGCGATCGCGAGGACTATTACGCAAACGCATAGAAGGAAATTAAGACGATCAGTAGAGACGCATCACAATCGCGAAAGGAGCACTGCGATCGCGATGAAGAACATCAGACACCAGAACCAGCAGTTCAAAAATAGGGAAAAATGACCCGACCCGGAACACACCTGAGGCCCCCGGGACCCTGTCTAAACACACAAACAAATTTTACAACCTAACATGGACTCGCTCAGGGTCTCAAATCACATCAAACAATGATGAAACTACGAATCGTACTAGGAATCGAGCTTATGAAATTTTGAATCTTCCAACTTCTAAAACTCATGCCGAAACCTATCAATTCAACCTGGAATGGCGCTAAATTTTGTTGAAAAGTCACAATTGACATCACGGAGCTTCTTTAACTCTCGGAATCGCATTTCGCCCCGATATCCCAAAAAGTCAACTGTGGTCAAACTACTCCATTTTCCGAACTTCAATTTTTTTCCAACTTTTGCCGAATTGCCTCAAATTACTCTACGGACATATGAATCCAAATCCGGTCACGCACCTAAGTCCAAAATCACCATACGGAGCTGTTGATATTACCCAAAACTCATTCTGGAGCCCTTTACACAAAAGTCGAATTCCAGTCAATTTCCACCACTTAAGCTTCCAAAACTAAAATCCTTCTTCGAATGCAACTCCGGATTATCCGGTAACTGAATCCAACCATGAACGCAGGTCGAGATACACAATGTTAGGCTGTGAATGACCTTACGCCACCGAACGGAGCTTAAATTCTCAAAACAACCGGCTAGGTCGTTACGTTCTCCCCCTCATAAACAAAAGTTCGTCCTCAAACGTGCTAAGAAATTCCTCGAAGCCTTCAAGTCACTTAATGCTCACTTCCAACATACACCCACGGGTGATCCCACATCACCCTAATATACATAATCCTGACGACACCATATCAACTGCAAATTATCCTTTCTACCAAACCGATAAGCCTCATAACCCCAAATACTCACCTTCTATTCAGTTACAAAAAAAATCGATTCTAGATCCACATCCGGTATCAGTCTCAACCAGCTACATAAACTCATGCCTACACCCACAAGGTACGACCACACAATATAACACACCACACATAGGTTCATAATAGCACTTCTGATCAAAACATGCATGTCTGATGACATATGGAACAACGGCCTCTACCCTACTATATGAAATACATCAACGGGTTGGGACTCCCCCTCTTAGGCGCCCTCTACTCTCCCAAATGCCCCGCTGTACACACCTGCCCGAAGCCTAGGACAATCTCTCACCATGTGGCTGATATCTCCACACACAAAGCAACCTCTCTACTGACATGGCTGTGGAAATTGTGCAGTACCAGTACTCTGAGACCCATGAGTACCTGAAACGCTGTGCGAAATCGGAAGTGCAAATTGAACTGGCTGACCCACAAAACTTCTACCATGTCATACCCTGTCTCCAAAATAAGGACCAGTAGATCTCTTCGGTATACGAGGCCTCCTTGCCTCCGTGTAATTTCTCTCCTGATATCGTCTATCCTCTCGCTCCCGGTCACACATGACCTATAATCGGCGAGCGATCCATACGACGTGCTGAAACACGACCTCTGACTCCAGCTCTTGAGCCATGCTGAACCGAATATCATTCCTGAGCCCCTCAATGAATCTATGGGCTCGCCCTCTAACTGTAGCGACCAAGGCAGGTGCATATCTGGCCAAATCACTGAATCTTATGACATACTCAAATACTAACATAGTGCCCTGACGCAACTGCTCAAACTCCGCGCGCCATGCATCATAAAGGGACTGAGGTACAAACTTTCTCAAAAAAAACATCTCTGAAAACTGAACCCACGTAAGTGAAGCTACATCGGTCGGGCTACCCAACTCATGTGGCCACCGCCACTAATAAGCCACACCCTTAAGCTGGAACGTAGTTCAAGAAACCCCACTCATCTCAGCAATATCCTTAGTGCGGAGGATGCTATGGCACTCCTCCAGCAAACCATGTGCAGTCTCCGAAGCCAAACTGCTGAATGTAGGAGGGTTATATCTCCTGAACCTTGAAATTCTAAGCTGCCCTTCCTCAGATGCTGCTGCTCTGACCATGAGCTGAACTGGAACCACATGCTGTGTCACCACGACACCTGGAACCTGACCAACGTGAACTCGCTGCTCTGGAGTGTGGGCAGCGGAAGTCTGGGTTCCTTCCCCGGTCTGTGAAGTAGCTGGTGTAACCGGAATCAACCCTACCTGAGCCAATGTACCAACATGCTCAGGAACTGTACTAAATTCTCCTAAAGTCTGAGGGTAACAGCAGACGCCTTCGATACCTATCCCTAACTGGAACTACTAGCGCCTCCTCAACTGTTGCATCTTGCAGGCACCCTAGCTGTGGCACGTGCCCCTCGTCGGCCTTTGCCTCTGACCCTAGCGACATCTGTTCCGAGGGTAACATCATCAGGAACCACAGCTCGTGTCCTCACCATCAGTGAGAGAATAGAGCGATAATTTTAAACTTCAAGATCAATGAACTCGCACGATAGGAATAAAGAAAGTGGAATTGTGCTAATAGTTTTGTAGCCTCTCGAGAATAAGTACAGACGTTTTCGTACTGATCCGCAAGATTCTACTAAACTCGCTTATGACTCGTAGCACCTATGAATCTAGAGCTCTGATACCAAGTTGTGACGACCTAATTTTTCCCTCCGTTGGGTATCATGATGGCACCTAGTCTTAGGGACTAGGTAAGCCTAACATTTACTGAATAACAACAATAGTAAAGGAAATCTAATAGTCTCGATATAGAAATCTTTACAAAATTTACAATTTCCCCAAGACCGGTAATAGAAGTCGTAAGCTCTATAGAGTTAACTACACTTCTAAATACAACTGTTTGGAAATGAGTAAAATATTTAAAAACAAAGTAAGAAGGTGACTCTGAAACCTGCGAATGCGGCGGCAGGTTTACCTTGAGTCTCCTCGTCGATGATCCGCACAGCTACTAACGATCAATACCTGGATCTGCACAAAAACGTGCAAAAATGTAGTATGAGCACACCACAATGGTGCCCAGTAAGTATCAAGACGAACCTCGGTGAAGTAGTGACGAGGACTAGTCAAGACACCCACTGGTCTAGTAAACTAAACAGGCATAAGTACAAAAAATAATGGAAACATAACATCTATCTATTATCTACACAATATGGCTAACAACTACAATAAGGAAGTAAATACAGTAAACAACAACGAATCACCAAAATAATACACCGAAGGATGGACAGGAACACAACTCAAATCCGAAAATCACAATACAGTAAAGGCAAGTATTAACTCAACACTGCAATAGTTTCCACATCAGGCCTTAGCCAACAACCCCAATAAATTGGTCAAAATCTTCAAGTGTAAAATTTCAGTCGCAAGTTTTATGTTGGGAGATTTAAAATATAATACCTTCAATTGAAAATTCTTTTGAAATATACTTTTCCAAAGAAATGTCTCTCAAACATAGTTTTCTTCAAGATAAATGCTTTTCAAATATACTTTTCCAAAGAAATGTCCTTCAAACATAGTTTTCTTCAAGATAAACACTTTTCAAATATACTTTTCCAAAGAAATGTCCTTCAAACATAGTTTTATTCAAGATAAATACTTTTAAACTGGACTTTCCAAATAAATGTCTTTCAAACATAGTTTCTTCAATAAAATCTACCGGGATCCTGTCCCATAGTTCTGAATTTATCATACAATACAGGGGATCTCCCGGAATACGTCTGTAGTCCCAAAATAAACATGCAGTGCTGGGGGATCTCCCGGAATACGTTCGTAGTCCCAAAATAAATATGCAGTACAGGGGGGTCTCCAGGAATACGTCTGTAGTCCCAATTTAAATATTCAGCACAGGGGGACCTCCCGGAATACGTCTGTAGTCCCAATTTAAATATGCAGTACATGGGGATCTCCCAGAATATGTCTGTAGTCCCTGTTTAAACATTCATCGCAACCAACAAAGACAACAATTATAGCACGGCAGAAAACTCATACATCACCACATCAAGTAAAAGCAACAATGACATTAATACAAGGTACGACGAGTAAATCAGTACAAGGACTTTAAATCACAAGGAAATAGCAGAACTCGTTCACAAGGAATAATCATGGTAAAGAATGCTAAGTGTAAAAAGAACAACTTAACTAGGGAAAAACAAGACGTAACAACAAATCCACAATATTCAATTCAACAATAAGAAGCCAAAACTAGTCAAATAAATTCCAAATAAAGGAAAGTCGACTATGATATAGGTTATCTAAACTCCTTTTAAGGTTGAGTAATTACAAGATATATTCAACAATTCAAATAAGGGGAAGCAAGAAAAGATAATCATAACTCCAATTAATGCTAAACAATTATAGGATGAGATAATACTAATTTCAACTAATAGGCAGTTTATGTAAAATATAGCATGACGGTTGAAGAGGTAAAATCTTCAGTTAAGTCAATTAGGGTCAAATAAGCAATAAAGTGAATCTAAAAGCAAGTAGTTCTAATTTAAGCAGGTAGGGATGAAACTAGCAATCAGGAACTCAGTCATAACAAGTACAACTTCATACACAGGGAATATAAGGACCTAAGGACCCTAAAAGGCTAACCTTCTACAAATAAGTCCGAGCACGCACTCGTCACCTTGCGTACACTGCCTGCAATCAACATAGAAGTCTCAAATCCTAAGGGGTAATTATTCCACACAAGGTTAAGTAAGATACTTACCTCAAAGACGTCAACCCGGTACTCTAAAATGGACTTCTTGGGTGAAAAGGCCTCCAGATGGCTCAAATCCAACTAGAACAACTTCAAACCACACATAAAACTTATAAGGGACTATTCCGGATAATAAAGTTTCGATCTTTACAAAAAATCGACCCAAAAGATGACCCCCGTGCCCGCACCTTCGAACCCGACAAATTGTACCAAAATCCGAACACCCATTCCAATATGATTTCAACCATACAAAAATTATCAAATTCCGATGTCATTTCGTCCATCAAATCATGAAAATTTCATTTTGTGAATTTCTTCAAAAACTAAAATTTTCCCCAACTAAAAACTCATAATTTAAATGATAAAAACAAAGATTAAATCATGAAATATATGTAATTCTGAGTGAAGAACACTTACCCAATCGAATTGCTTGAAAACCCCACTAAGAATCGCCCAAAACTGAGCAAGATGTGATAAAATGGTATAACCCTCGATTTGAGAATATATTCTGCTTGCCCAGGTATTTGTTCATTGCGATCGTGAGAGAAGTGATGCGATCACGTAGAAGAAAATAGCTACTGGCCCAAAATATGCCACGCGATCACGAAAGGGCTTATGTGATCGCGTATAAGGGATAGACAGGCTTCTGCGATCGCAAAGAAGGTCATGCAAACGCAAAGAGTAACGAGTACCCATGCTCGAGGCCTGATTTCTACTATGCGAACGCGGAACAGAAGAGGCGGACGCGAAGAGGGAAAAGTACAAAGCTACGTGATCGTGAGGACTATTACGCGAACGCGTAGAAGGTAATTGAGGGGATCATCAGAGACGCATCGCGATCGCAAAAGAAGCACTGCGATCGAGATGAAGAATATCAGACACTAGAACCAGCAGTTCAAAAATAGGGAAAAATGACTCGTAACTCGGAACACACCCGAGGCTCCCGAGACCCCGTCTAAACACACAAACAAGTTCTACAACCTAACCCGGACTAACTCGGGGTCTCAAATCATATCAAACAACGAACAAACTACGAATCGACCAGGAATCGAGCTTATGAACTTTCGAATCTTCCAACTTCTAAAACTCATGCAGAAATCTATCAATTTAACCCGGAATGACGATAAATTTTGCAGACAAGTCCCAATTGACATCACAGAGCTATTCCAACTCTCGAAATTGCATTCCGCCTCCGATATCCCAAAAAGTCAAATGTGGTCATACTACTCCATTTTCCAAACTTCAAATTTTTTCCAACTTTCGCTGAATTGCCTCAAATTACTCTACGGACATCCGAATACAAGTCCGGACGCGCGCCTAAGTGCAAAATCACCATACGGAGCTGTTGACATTACCCAAAACTTATTCTGGAGCCGTTTACACAAAAGTTGAATTCCGATCAAATTCCACCGCTTAAGCTTCCAAAACTAAAATCCTTCTTCGAATCTGACTCTGGATCATCCGGTAACTGAATACAACCATGCACATAGGTCGATATACACAATGTGAAGTTGTTCAAGACCTTACGCCACCGAATGAGGTTAAATTCTCAAAACGACCGGCCGGGTGGTTACATTCTTATTCTTTGAATTATCAAGAAAGTGAAATAATTTTGGTTTCAATAACTCAATTTCTAGTATTGGCTTTGACCATAAATTTATTTTTGGGTTAAAAAAATTGGTTTTGTTTCCTGAATCTGATAATTTTTTCAATTTCTGAATCTTATTTGAGCAACAAAACATGCCTACCGCTAACAAAATTATCCAGGTGAATCGACAAGGTGAAACTCCACCATATCACACACCCACATCTACTCTTCAGCATTCACGAGAAAGTTCACCCGAAAGGTCTGCTACACGTACTAATGGGCAACAGAGAGGTGAATAAACCATCGAGCAGGATGCTTTGAAGCAGTTGATTGGACAACACGTGAACGAAGCACTATGAGCTTTTGCAAAATCGATTTCCCAACGCTGCACAAACTCCACCACCAGTGAATACCACCTTGAAAAATATGCGCTCATGACTTGGAAATTTTGGAAGTGGAGATATGCCAAACAAATCCCGAGATGGAGGATCAGGTACACCGAATAATCTCAATTTACAAAGTTTAGTACCAACTTTGCAGAAACAGCTGAAGCAACAAAATGAGAGTATAGAACAAATATCTTGCGTGTCCCCTGTGATCAAGGGTGTGGACATTGACAAATATGCACAACCGCCCTGGAAGCCAAGTACAGCACCTTTTACAATTCCCAAAAAGTTTAAAATGCATGATATCCCTAAATATTATAGGATATCTTACCCACGGGATCATGTTATTGCGTTCACCACATGGAAAAGTCGATGACTTAAACAAGCAGAAAATTGAACAGTCTTGGTCAAGAAGTTCATTGAAACTTCACGAAAGGTTATTAACATGGTACTCACTCTTACATGTAAACTATATTGACTCTTTCACCGAGCTTGCAGATTTATTTATAAAAGCACATTCGGGGACACAAAAAGTTGAAAAAAGGATGGAAGATATCTTTAATGTTAAACAGGGAAGTACAGAATTGCTTAGAGAGTTCGTAGATAGATTCCAATGTGAGAGAATGATGCTGCCGCGAGTACCTGATAATTGGGTGGCTATGGATTTTGCAAGTAATTTGAATGAGAAGAGTTCAGAAGCAACGAGGAGGTTGAAAGGGAGTTTGTAGGAGTTCACTGCCATTACTTGGAATAATGTGTACAACCAATACAACACGAAGCTTAGAATAAAAGAAGATACGATTAAAGGAAGATGAAATGCCAGGATCTAGATTCTTGGAATCAGAGAGAATGTCTAGTAAGAACAGGTACGAGCCTTACATAGGACATGCGGGGCGATATTCCCGGTCTAAGAAAGGAAATTCACGGTTCGATTCAAGATCAAAACAAAAGAAGGATAGTTCTTCTTCCCGATTCAAAAATGAACGGGATACACGAGGCAATGATTCCAACAATCAAGAAAAAAAAGGAGATTATAGTTTCAACGTCAGCACGTCTGAATTGGTGGTTGTTCTTAGAGGAATGGGAGACAAGGTATGATGGCCAAAATAAAATAGGTCACATCCAAACAAAAGGAACCTGGAATTCTGGTGCGAGTTTCAAAATGATCATGGCCATAGAATAGCAGATTGCAGGCTCTTACAAAGAGAAGTTGAATATTTACTGAAGCAAGGATAACTCACTGATCTGTTTAGTGAGAAAGGTAAACAATCTTACATGAAAAACAGGCAAGAACCACCAAAGCCTCTGTCACCAAAAAGGACGGTAAACGTCATAACCGTAGGAGAAGTTAATGGGTAGCATACACGTCTGCGAAAAAGACATCAAAGGTCATTGTCACCCATGGGAAACGACTTTTCCAAGTTTTGGAAGGAGATAACATAGTGTTCAATGATGAAGATGCAGGTGTCTTGATGATTCCTCGTAACGATGCACTTGTGATATCTTTACTTATACATGACAGTATTTAAACGAGTTTTAATTGACCTAGGTAGCTCAGTAAACTTCATTTTACTGAGAGTGGTAAATGAAATGCAAGAAAATTAAAGAATCATACCAAAATCACGATCATTATATGGCTTCGATAATACAAGATCTGTTACGAAAAGGGAAGTTGTATTAGCTACATTAGCGGAAGGTGTCATCAAAGATATGAAGTTTCAAGTAATAGACACAGACATAGCCTATAATATAATCTTGGGTAGACCATGGATTCATGATATGTATGTTGTCCTGTCCACATTGCATCAAGTCATCAAATTCCCATCACAGTGGGGGATCTAAAAAAATCGGGGAGATCAACAGGCATCACAAAATATTAATTTCGTGGTGATCGCAAATACAACATCCAATGACACAGATCTAAAATAGCAATTACAGAATTCAGTTGAGGAAGATTCTACTCATGTCCCAACTAAAAGTCCATAAGGTCAAACTGATATGGATTCAAGACCTGATATGATTCAAGAACTGGAGAAAATGAGAACATCAAAACCACCACGGAGTAGCTTGAAGCTGCAATATTATTTGTCCACTAGCCTGACAGAAAATTTTTATATCAGAGCAAACTTGTGCCTAGAAATACAAGGTAAGTTAATTGAATTCTTACGTGCTAATTCATATTATTTTGCTTGGTCGCATTCAGATATGATAGGTATACCACCAGAGGTAATGACCCATAAGTTGAATGAGGACCTGTAACATCCACCTATCAAACAGAAGAAAAGGAAGCAAAGAGCATTTAAAATCAAGTAATCCAGGATGAGATACAAAAATTTCTGAAAATTTATTCAATATGAGAGGTAATGTACCCCTACTGGTTAGCTAATATTGTTGTGGTTCCAAAAAATAATGAAAAGTGGCGAGTTTTTGCAGATTACACTGATTTAAATAAGGTTTTTCCTAAAGATTCATTTCCTTTACCGCATAGAGACCTGTTAATTGATTCTACCGCAGGTCATGAACTTTTAAGTTTTTTAGATGCTTATTCTACTTATAATTAGATAAAAATGGACCCTCTAGATGAGAAAAAGACTTCATTTATCATAGACAGGGGCACTTATTGTTATAAAGTCATGACATTTGTCTTGAAAAATGTTAGAGCACCATATCAAAGATTAGTGACCAAAATGTTTCAAGAACACTTAGGAAAAACAATGGAGGTATACATATATGATATGTTAGTCAAGTCAACATAGGCAGGGGACCATTTTCAGCATTTCACTGAAACTTTCAAAATCCTCCGAAAGTACAACATGAAGTTGAACCTAGAGAAATGCGCTTTTGGCGTAGATTCAGGTAAATTTTTGGGTTTTCTTATTTCTAACAGATGTATTGAAGTAAATCCTGCACAAATCAAAGCTATTGAAGAGATACCTGATGTACTCACAAACAAGAAAGAGGTACAGAGATTAACAAGTAGAATAGCACCTCTGGGAAGGTTCATATCCAAATCTTCAGAAAAAAGTTATATGTTCTTTACAGTATTGAAAAAGAAAAATCAGTTTGTATGGACTGAAGAATATCAATAAGTTCTGAAGGATTTAAAGTCATACTTGTTAAAACCGCCTCTGTTAGCGAAACCAAGAGACGAAGAAAGATTGCTCATTTACCTTGATGTGTCAGAAGTGGCGGTAAGCGCGGTACTAGTACGTGAAGACAAAGGTAAACAATCTCTGATCTATTATGTTAGTAAGTCTTTACTAGATACTGAGACATGGTACCCTCACTTAGAAAAACTTTCCTTAGCTTTAATTATGTCAACAAGAAAGCTACGACCTTACTTTCAACACTATCGGATTTCTATTATAACTGCTTTTCCACTAAGGAATATATTACACAAGCAAGAATTATCAGAAATGTTAGCTAAATGGGCTATAGAGCTTAGTGAACATGATATTATATATCATCCTAGAACTGTTATAAAGTCTCAAGTGTTAGCATATTTCGTAGAAGCTTTTAGCTCAAGCCTGATTCCTGAAGTAGAAAAAGATCCACAAATATTTACCGGATCTAATCTGAGGACTTGGACCTTGTTTACTGACGGTTCTTCAAATGTAAAGGAGCAGGTTTAGAGATTGTTTTAATTCCGCCTTTAGGTGAAATCATAAGGCAGGAAATAAAGTGTTATCCAATTACTAAAAATGAGCCAGATATGAAGCTGTGGTTGCATGTTTGGAGCTTGTAAGAGAGCTTGGTATTGAACAAATCGTAATCAAAAGCGACTCACAGCTAGTAGTCAAGCAAATGCAAGGAACTTACTTGGAAAGAGAAACACGAATGCAACAGTACCTCAAAAAAGGTACAAGAACTATTGGGGCAGTTCCAAACATGAAAAGTTGTAAAAATACCAAGAGAGGAAAACACAAAAGCAGACACATTGGCAATTCTCGCGTCCATGGTTGATGCAACAAATGCAAAAAATGTTGTTGTGGTACATTTATTTCATTCAGCCCTCGACCAACCCTAGAATGAGGTAAAATTCAATAATTTAAATTGGGATTAGATAAATGAGTTTGTGAGCTTTTTGCAGTATGGAATTTTGCCCGAGGATTAAAAGAATCTCGATTGCTACGGTTGAAGGCTGCTCAGTATTACCTGATACGGGGGAATTTGTATCGCAAAATGTTTGGTGGACCTTTAACACGATGTATGGGACCATCACAAACAAATTACGTAATGAGAGAAGTACATAAGGGAACTGCATCAATCATGCGAGGGGAAGATCGCTGGTAAAAACATTAATAAGAGCGGGATACTATTGGCCAAAAATAGAAGAAGAAGCAGAAAACTTTATAGCAAGGTGCAATAAGTTCCATCTATACACTAGTAATATGCGTTGACTGGTGGAATTGCTGCATTCAGTTATATTACCGTGGCCATTTATAAAATGGGGCACGGATATCGTAGGACCACTGTGTCAAGCTAAGGGAAAGGTACGATTTTTGTTAATTCTAACCAATTATTTCTCAAAATGGGTAGAAGCAAGTGCCTTTAAACAGGTTCGAGAAAAGAATGTCATGGACTTCATCTGGAGAAATATAATATGTCGATTTGGAGTCCCAACAGAAATCTTTTGTTATAATGGGCCGCAATTCATACGTGCGAAAGTTACTGACTTTTTCAAAAGTTGGACGATTAAATGAATTACTTCTGCACCCTACCACCCTGTGTCTAACGGTCAAGCTGAGTCAACAAATAAGTTCATCATCAACAACCTAAAGAAGCGATTGGAAGAATCAAAAGGAAAGTGGCCAGAAGTACTACCAGGTGTATTATGGGCTTACTGAACGAGGGCGAAAACAAGTACGGGAGAAACCCCATTCTCGCTTGTATATGAAACAGAAGCTTTAATCCCAATGGAGATATGGGAACCAAGCACAAAGTACACTCATAAAAATGAGGCAACAAACAAAGAAGAACTTCATATAAACTAGGATTTGACGGAAGAAAGAAGATAAGCAGCATTAATTCGAATGGCGGCTCAAAAACAGATGATTGAACGATACTATAACAAGAAAGAGAACCTGAGGTATTTCAAAATTGGCAACTTCGTCCTAAAAAAAGTATTCTGTTCAACACAAGCGGCAAATGCAGGAAAGTTGGGTCCTAATTAGAAAGGCCCATATAGAGTTAATGACATTGCTGGAAAATGACCGTACAAGTTGGAAACTATGGATGACAAGGTGTTACCATCCAATTGGAATGCAGTCCATTTGAAGAAATGTTAATTCTGAAAAAGTTAAAACCCATGATCAGGTATTATTAAAGTTCAGTTCTGAAGAAGTTAACACCCATAGTAACCATTTTAGATGATAAACAATAAGCTAGCACATACCAGATGATGACATTAGACCCAAAAGGCACGCGGAATACTTAATTCTGCTCGGTCTAGGTAACAACATTTCTTGTGGAAAGGGTAAAGCAGTCATCATCTAAAAATTACCTCCGAGTCCCGTATGTATTTTCTTTTTCGGGAAAAGGAACAAAAGCAAGGAGCTAATCCAGTGTTAGAGATCTCATGCTTCAATGCTCAAACGCTGGGGGGACTATGCATATGGACGAGTATATAAGGAAAGAAGTACACCACAAAAGCATAGCTTAGACAAAGTAAAAACCTTGAAGAAACCTTAAAGAAAATGTTGAATTTTTAAAAGCGTTCAAGCTCGCGGAAAGAATGGGCAGTAGAGAGTCGTAGAACCTACGGAATACTCATACGAGCTTCTAGGTGAAGGCTATATATTTAATCACGGGAAAATGTACCCGTACTTGTAAACATGTGATAAAGAAAGTAGTTGTGAAAATGTTGTACAAGAATATTTATTTAAAAGTTAAAAAATAAAACTTCTTTAAATTACTTCATATTTCACATTTACACCAATATGAACATGAAACATCATCTTTATCAGTGTTATTAATATAAAAGGGCCCTCTTTTATAAAATACCCGTGCATATTAAAGACACAGTATATCGAAGCATTTTAATGCAAGTATAAGCTTAAGAGCTTAAAGAGAAAAAAACATAATATGCAACAAAAAGATATTTATATCATTTTCCCATAAACAAGGACAGGAGAACTTCCCAGAAACTACTTAAAAACAAAAAAAAAGAGTTTCAACAAAAACCAAAACAAGTCAAGTCACTTCCAAAACAAAGGGTAAAAACTAAGGAGCACCATTCACGGGGGTAGAAGGATCAACTTGAGAAAATGAGGGTGGAATATCATCTTCACCTGGAGTAGGTCCATCTCCATCACCTTTGGAACTTTCATCCTCGGGTGTTAAGAAGCTTTGACGTTGCTGAGTTTGCTCAATCTCTTCTTTAGCCTTTACGATTTCAGCATTAAGATCCAAACTCTCCTGGCTAGCTTCAGTTAAAGTCTCAAGACGGGTGTTTAGGAAATCCCAGCTAACATCAAGTGTTAACTTGTCTTCGAGAGCTTCGTACTCCTTCCCCCACTTCTCAATTTCAACTCTCAACTCTACTTTCTCAGCTCTGAAGCTTCATAGGATGCCTTCAAAGGGATGAGAGGAACTCTCAAGGAACTCTCAGCATTAAGATGAGGCGCGGATATCTTCTTGAGCTTGGGTGAGCATTTGCAAAAAATCACCCGCATACACCTCTTTCTGGTTTAGGAGCTCTTTCAAGCTTATAATTTCTTTAGTTGCCTTTGAGTGCTGCTCAACGAAGGAAGATTCCAGTCTATCCTTGTCTTTTTCAATTTTATTGGAGGAACCTTCAAAACCGCTAATTCGGCGGTGATTATCTTTAATTGTTGTTCCATAGCTCCATTCTCCTCGGCAAGAGCATCTTTTTCAAATTGAAGGCTTTCGAATTTCTCCTTCCAATTATCAGCCTCGGTGCGCAATTCAATCACTTGGATCAGTCCAAGAAATCCTCCTTATAAGCTTCATTCCTTTCAGATTGATCTATAACAAGATAGGGAAAAAGAGTTACAAACTTAAAAGAAAGGGAACGAAAAGAAGGGGATCGGGATATACCTTGAGGGAAGAATGAATGATATCATTCATCAAAGTCAGGGTGCTATGGGACTAAAGTTTCTTCCTTTCTGCGGGACCGAGTAATGGTTTCAACCATACATCGTCCTGGCTTGGTTTTTTCAATAGATTCACACCAATAGGGAGTTCAATCAGAACCTTCTTCATGCCCTATCTACTGTTTCAAAGCTCAGCTTCATCACGAGAAGCAGCGGTATGGACAGTAACAAAGGTGGTTGTAGGTAAAGAAGCATAAAAAGTAGGAGGATTGGCAACAGGGGTAACCAAGGTCATCGAAAAAGAGGCAAGTGGTGGCTCCTCTGAAACTGCACCAAAATCTTCTTCACCCTCAAATTCTTGAGCAAAGAGTCTATCAATGAGACTTGAGGGGATAAGAGGGAGGGTTATCGAAATGATCAACATCTTCATCAAAGATGTCCAAGTGGACACTCTCTGGCTCATCAACAAGGTTTAAAGGTATAGAACTCAGAGTTGAGTCTTAAAAAACATGGGCTTCATCATCTGAAACCACATGCCTTCTGACTCGTGGTTTCCTTACTAAGGAACCTTCTTCATTATCTTTTTCATCTTCGGAGCCACGGGTTTCAACATTCTTCCTCTGGGAGGAAGGTACGCTTAAAATTTGTTCATGTGCAGAGCTAACTGACGCCTAACAGAAGGAACAGAAGCGGAGCTGATGCCACAAATGGTAAACCCTAAAAACGGAAAAAGCAAAAAAAATCAAAGGAAAAGAAAAGAACGAACAAATAGAAGAAGAATCAAGGGGAATAAAAGTATACCATGTGTCTTCACATTCAATCCAAAATTTCTGTGAAAGAAATTTCCAAGATCTATTGTCAATGGGAGCAGCAGTCAACTTTTTTTCTACCCAATCACGGAAGTCAGAAATTTATGTGAAGACTTTCGGGGTTGCTGAAAATTAAACATATACCTATATGAGAAAAATTGAAACGGCGAGATAGACAAGGAAATAAGAAAAGAATACTCACGTGCAAAGTTCCATTTTTCAGGGAAAGGCATATTCTCATCACCCACTAATTCACGAGTTGGAACAATAATAAATCAAGCATACTAGCCACGATCACGGTCATCCTCGGCTGACTAAACTCTTTTACTTCTCGCCACGAGAGAAAAAACGCCCTCACAAAAGTTTTGGGGAATACATGTGGATTAAATGACGGAAAGTAAAAGGAGTGGAAACTAAACCTGACAAGTAACGAAGGCAAGCAACTGCCCTCGACACAATCAGACCTATTTGACCGAGACAAATATTGAAATAACAACAAAATTCTACAATCACGGGTTCAATAAGAGTAGTAAACCCTAAGGTGAACGGATAGGTGTAAACAAAAGAATAACATTCACGATAATAGGTGATTCTATCATCGGCATTAGGGGTCATCACTAGAAAATCAGGTTTCCAATGGCATTCATGTTGAACCAAGGCAAGGTGGCTAGGAGTAGTCAAACTAGGGTAATGATTAGCAGGGTTACGAGACGCTATGGAAAAAACTTGCCTTCTCATAGCTTCACGATCTGATATAAAGGAAAATTATTGTTCGACAATCTCAAAAACAATAGGTTCTCTCATGGTCTCATTATGGTCTCTCCCTTTAGAGGAATATCTTAGAGTTATGGAAGTTCTAGCCTTTGAGAAATAGGGTTGGCAGACCCACTTTGAGAAAGAGTAGAACTACGAGTAGACAAGAAAACCTAATTTACGTAGTCTTCCACCTTTTCTACTCCTCGTAGGGGAAGAAGAGGGAGGGAGTTCATCAACAATTACTACTTTACGAGGGTCTAATGATGAAGAAGGGTTTAACAAACGAGACGACATCTTTAATGATGAGGATACAGAGAAAAGAAGAAGAACTACAAGAGAAGTTAAAAGTTTGGAAGAAAGAAATAAGACGGGAATTTTCAAAGTTGAGTGTAACAAGGTATTTATAGGGAAAATAAATGTCATTAGAGATAGTCATCATGAATTGTCATCGTGGAACCGTCACTTCTGTCACGACCCAAACTAACCCAGTCATGATGGCAACTATCATGGTACTAGGCTAGCCAACTCATTACAAAAAATGACACAATATTTCATTTTCAAAGATAATTTCCAGCTATTTAACAATATAACTTCATAAGAAATTCAAATTGAACAAAAATGCGGGAAGAAAAGCCGGACATCGGGTGTCACTAGTCATGAGCATCTACAAAATCTGTCTAAAAATACTGAGACTAACACAGTCTGGAAAACCAACTAGAAATAAATTTAGGAAGATAGGAGGGAGAAAAGCAGGGCTGCGATTGCCAGGTAGCTACCTTGCTAACTTCGATAGATCTGAGACAGATGAATCAACACTCACTACCACGTCCGGAGACACCTTGATCTGCACACAAGGTGCATGGAGTAACGTGAGTATGCCAGCTCAGTAACTAATAACAGTAAATAAAGACTGAGCAGTAGTGACGAGCAGTAAAACATATAAAGTCCACATCATGAAATCTTAGTAAAACATAACATGCTCTTAAAATTAGTGTTTGAATCAAATCATCTCGTTTAAACTCAGTTTCAGTACAGAATACTTTGAAGATATTTTTCAATAGTTTCAAATAGAGGCTTAATGCAAATGTGAGCAAAATGATGAAATCATAAACATCCCCTCGAGCAAAACATCACTCACATACAGCCCCTCAGGCAAACCTCACAGTCACTCGTAGAAAGCCCCTCGGGCATACCTCACCATCACTCATGCCTCCCAGTCACTTGGCAGTCCGCAGTCGGCACTCGGCACTCGCACTCAGTAGGTACATGCGCTCACTAGGGGTGTGTATAGATTCTGAAGGGGCTCCTTCAGCCCAAGCGCTATATCAAGCCAAATCATGTCATAAATCAATCAGGCCCTCTGCCTATAACAAACATGCTACGGCGTGCATCCCGATCCTATAAATATCCTCACTAATCAGGCCCTCGGCCTCAGTCAGTCATAAATCTCTCGAGCCACTCGGATTTTCAGTAAAAACAGGGTGCTCAGCGCAAAACAACATCTATATGCATTAAATATGCAACTTTACAGAAAAGGCCCAAACATGGCATTCAGCCCAATTTACAGAAACTCTTTCTAAAATACATACGTATTATGTAGTTTCAACAAAATATGCAACTTTACAGTTGCTACAAGACGGACCAAGTCACAATCCCCAATGGTGCACGCCCACACGCCTGTCACATGGCATTTGCGTCACCTCAAAATAGTAAAATGATACGAAATCCAAGATTTCATACCCTCGGGACTATATTTATAATCGTTACTTACCTCAAACCGGTCAAATCTCTACCCCGCGATGCTCTTGCCTCTTGATTCTGCCTCCAAATGCTCCGAATCTATTCACAATCAATACATTACCATCAACATACGCTAATGGAATGAATTCCACAAGAAAAACTATCAAATTACACCAAAATCCCGAAATTGGCTCAAACCCGGTCCTCGAGCCCACATCTCGAAACCCAACAAAAATTACAAAACTAGAAAGCTCATTCACTCACGAGTCCAACCATACCAAATTTATCAAAACCCGACCTCATTTGGTCCCTCAAATTCCCAAATCAAACTCTCCAAAATCCCAAGCCCTAACCCCTCATTTTCACCCCTAATCTCCATTAATTACATGATTAAGCAATGAGAAATCGCCATATATACGAGTATTAGGGTTCAAGCAACTTACCTCACTGATATCCCCTTGAATCCCTCTTCAAAATCACCCCCAAAAGCTTCAAAACCGACTGAAAATGGTGAAGAATGGACCAAAATTCGTGAAGCGTTCAATATATATTTTTTGCCCAGGCTTTCCGCACCTGCGGCCTATTCTTCGTTCCTGCGGGACCGCACTTACAATCAAATCGCCTCACCTGCGAAACTCACCTAATTCCTCAGCCTCCGCACCTGCGCCCAGGTCTCACACCTGCGGGCATGCAGGTGCGGCCAATCCTTCGCACCTATGCTCCAGCCTTAGCTTCCCAATTTCCACATATGAAATCCATCACTCCACGCCTGCGACCTCGTACCTACGACTCCCATTCCGCAGGTGCGGAAACACTAAAAAACCTCACACCAGCAGATTTTCAGCAGCTCTCAAACACCAAAACCAATCCACTAACCATCCAAAATACCCTAGAGGCCCTCGGGACCTCAACTAATAATATCAACAAGTCACATATCAACATACGAACTTAGTCGAACCTTCGGAACACTCAAAATAACATCAAAGCACCAAATTAACCTCGGATTCAAGCCTAATAACTTCTAAACTTTCAAATTTCGCAAACGACGCCGAAACCTACCAAACCACGTCCGAATAACCTCAAATTTTTCACACATGTCACAATTGACACTATGAACCTACTCCAATTTATGGAATTCAATTCCGATCCCGATATCTAATTTTTCACTGCCGCCCGAAAATCGCCAAATTTCCAATTTTGTCAATTCAAGCCTAATTCTACCACGGACCTCCAAATTAATTATGGACGTGCTTCCTAGTCCAAAATCACCTATCGGAGCTAAATGAACCATAAAAATCCAAATCGGAGATCGTTTACTCATAAGTCAACATCCGGTTGACTTTTCCAACTTAAGCTTTTAAATACGAGACTAAGTGTCTCATTCTACTCCGAAACCACTCCGGACCCAAACCAACCAACCCGATACAACACAATAACTCTGAATAACACATAAAGGAGAAGAAATGGGGGAAACAGGGCTATAACTCACGAAACAACCGGCCGGGTCGTTACATCCTCCCCCTTTTGAACAAATGTTCGTCCTCGAACGAGTATAGAAACATACCTGGAGTCTCAAATAGGTGTGGATATATGCTCCGCATCTCCCGCTCGGTCTCCCAGGTGGCTTCCTCCGCTAACTTCCATCTCCACTTCAACTTCACTGAAGCTATGTCCTTTGACCTCAACTTTCGAACCTGCCGATCCAAAATAGCCACCGACTCTACATCATAAGTCATATCACCCTCCAACTGAACCGTGCTGAAGTCCAAAACATGGAACGGATCGCCAACATACTTCCGGAGCATGGAAACATGAAATACCGGGTGCATACTCGACAAACTAGGTCGCAAGGCAAGCTTATAAGCCACATCCCCTATCCTCTGAAGCACCTCAAAAGGCCCAATGAACCGGGGGCTCAACTTGCCTCCCTTCCCAAACCTCATAGCACCCTTCATGGGTGATACCTTCAGCAAGACCTTTTCCCCAACCATAAATGACACATCACGGACCTTCCTGTTCGCATAGCTCTTCTTCCTAGACTGCGCCGTGAGAAGCCGCTCCAAAATAAATTTCATCGTATCTAATGCATCCTGAATCAAGTCCGTACCCAAGAGCCTAGCCTTACCCGGCTCAAACCATCCAACCAGCGATCTACACCTCCTCCCATATAAAGCCTCGTACGGAGCCATCTGAATACTCGACTGATAACTGTTGTTATATGCGAACTCCAAGAGTGGCAGAAACTGGTCCCATGAACCACCAAAATCAATGACACACGCGCAACATGTCCTCCAGTATCTGAATAGTGCGCTCAGACTGCCCGTCGGTCTGAGGGTGAAAAGTTGTGCTCAACTTAGCCTGAGTACCCCACTCTCGCTGCACGTCCCTCCATAACTGCGATGTGAACTGAGTACCTCTATCATAAAGGATGGAAACTAGGACACCATGCAGGCGAACAATCTCTCGGATATAAATCTCAGCTAACCGCTTTGAAGTATAGGTAGTACCAACATGAATGAAGTGCGCGGACTTGGTCAGCCGATCCACAATAACCCAATTAGCATCGAACTTCCTCGAAGTCCTAGGAGCCCAACTACAAAGTCCATGGTGATCCGCTCCCACATCCACTCCAGAATGTCTAGTCTCTGAAGCAAGCCACCTGGTCTCTGATGCTCATACTTAACCTGTTGACAGTTGAGACACCGAGCTACAAACCCAACAATATACTTCTTCATCTGCCTCCACCAATAGTGTTGTCTCAAATCCTGATACATCTTCACGGCACCTGGATGGATGGAATACCGCGAGTTGTGGGCCTCCTGAGGAATCAACTCCCGAAGTCCATCCACATTAGGCACATATATCCAGCCCTGCATCCTCAACACACCGTCATCACCAATAGTCACATCCCTAGCATCACCTCGGCGGACATTGTCCTGAAGAACAAGCAGGTGGGGTCATCATACTAACGCTCCCCGATACTGTCATAAAGAGAAGACCTGCAGACCACGCAAGACAATACCCGTCTCGGTTTCGAAATATCCAATATTAGAAGCTGGTCCACTAAGGCCTGAACATCCAATGCCAAAGGTCTCTCTGTTGCTAGAAGATATGCTAAACTCCCCAAACTCTCTGCTCGGCGACTCAAAGCATCGGCCACCACATTGGCCTTCCCCGGATGGTACAGAATAGTGATATCATAGTCCTTAAGAAGCTCCAACCATCTCCGCTGACGCAAATTAAGGTTCTTCTTAACAGATGCTGCAGACTCCAGTGATGAGTATAAATCTCACAATGAACCCCATACAAATAATGACACCAGATCTTCAAGGCATGAACAATGGTTGCTAACTCAAGATCATAGACATGATAATTCTTCTCATGGGTCTTCAAATGGCGCGAGGCATAGGCAATCATCCTACCCTCTTGTATCAAAACACAACCAATGCCTATCCTCGAGGCATCACAATACACAGTATAAGAACCTGTAGTTGATGGCAGAACTAACACTGGAGATGTGGTCAAAGCAGTATGAGCTTCTAAAATCTCTCCTCACACTCGTCCGAACACCTGAATGGAGCACCCTTTTGGGTCAATTTGGTAAAGGGTGAAGCAATAGATTAAAATCCCTCCACAAAGCGACGAAAATAACCCGCCAAACCAAGAAAGCTCCCAATCTCCATGGTTGAGGACGGTCTGGGCCAACTCTACACCGTCTCTATCTTCTTCGGATCCACCTAAATATCCTCAGTGGACACCACGTGTCCCATGAATGCTACTGAACTGAGCCAAAACTCACACTTGGAGAACTTTGCGTAAGGTTTCTCCTCCCTCAATCTCTGTAATACAATCCTGAAATGCTGAGCATGCTCCTCCTGGACACAAGAGTACACCAGGATGTCATCAATGAATATAATAATGAAGGAGTCCAAATAGGGCTGGAATACACTGTTCATCAAATGCATGAACGCAGTTGGGGCATTGGTCAGCCCAAAAGACATCACCAAGAACTCATAATGGCCATAATGGATCCTGAAAGTTGTCTTAAGAATATCTTAATCCCGAATCTTCAGCTGATGATACCCAGACGTCAAATCAATCTTGGAGAACACCCTCGCTCCCTGAAGCTGGTCAAATAAATCATCAATACGAGGAAAAGGATACTTGTTCTTGACTGTGACCTTGTTTAACTGCCTGTAATCAATGCACATCATCATGGAACCATCCTTATTCTTCTTTACAAATAAAACCGGTGCACCCCAAGATGACACACTAGGCCGAATAAATCCCTTATCAAGGAGTTCCTGAAGTTGTTCTTTCAATTCCTTCAACTCCGCCAGTGCCATATGATACGGTGGAATAGAATTGGGCTGAGTGCCCGGCACCAAATCAATACCAAAGGCAATATCCCTGTCAAGCGGCATGCCCGACAGGTCTGCAGGAAACATATCCAAAAAATCACGTACTATTGGAACAAAATCGATAGTAGGAGCTTATGCACTAACATCCCTTACAAAATCCAAATAGGATAGAGAACCCTTCTCAACCATACGATGAGCCTTTAAGCATAAAATCACCCTACTAGGAAATCCCTCAGAAATCCTGTCATCGCCAAGGTGATGATCTTAGTGTGACAATCTAGAACAACATGACATGGAGATAACCAATCCATGCCCAATATCACTTCAAAGTCAACCATACTGAGCAACAATAGATCCACTCGGGTCTCCAGACCCCCAATAATCACCACACACAACCGATATACGCGGTCCACAATAATAGTATCATCCACAGGAGTAGATACATGAAGAGATGAAACTAAAGACTCATGGGCATATCTAGAAAATGAGCAAAATATGAGGAAACATATGAATATATGGAACTATGGTCAAATAATACGGAGGCATCTTTGTGACAGACTGAAACAATACATGTAATCACGGCATCTGAAGCCATAGCATCTCATCTGGCTGGGAGTGTATAGAAACGGGCCAGACCACCACCTGATCGACCTCCCCTTCTAGGGCGGCCCCTAGCTGACTAAACTCCACACCTAGCTGGTTGGGCGGGTGGTGAAGTAACTGGAGCTGAATTCGATGGTTGTGTCCTCTGCTGAGATGGACCCCCATGATGATGAGGACAGTTCCTCCACATATGCCCAAACTCCCCACACTCAAAACAACTCCCTGGCGCGGGGGACGAGGACAGAAGGGAACCCCTAGCATGGGATAACTGGTCGAAGAACCTGACACGGAGGATCCCTGAACCTCTGGAGCACGGGACAAACTCTAGACTGGGAGGGCACTAAATAATGAGTGGCCCTCATGAGAACCATGACCCGATGATGCACCTCGGTGAACTAGGCGAGCTGACTAGGCATGCCTGAATGGACGGACTCTGCCGTGCTGGAACTGATCCCCATGAGGAGCACCACTAAATCCACCCTGACCAAGAGGCCTCTTGGCCTCCCTCTCAACACTCTCCTAACCTTGAACCATCTCAATCTGTCGAGCAATGTTGACAACCTCATAAAAAGCATCACCAGACACCCTTTCTTGTCATAAGAAATCGAAGCTGAAAATCGAGGCCATCTATAAACCTCCTGATCCTCTCTCGGTCTGTAAGAACCAACCAGACCGCATGATGGGCTAACTCAGAGAACCGCATCTCATACTATGTAACAGACGTATCACCCTGTTGAAGCTGCTCAAACTGTCTGCGCAGCTCCTCTCTGCGGGATTAAGGTACAAACTTCTCCAGAAAGAGAACGGAGAACTGCTACCAAGTAAGGGGTGTTGTGCCAACCGGCCTATGCCTCTCGTAAGCCTCCCACCAGCTAAATGCAGCCCTAGAGAACTGGAAGTTAGTGAATGAGACCCCACTGGTCTCCAGAATGCTTGTTGTCCGAAGCATCCTCTTACACTTGTCGAAGAAACCCAATGCATCCTCACCCTCAACACCAACGAATGATGGAGGTTGGAGTCTCCCAAACCTCTCCAATCTGCGCTGCTCATCCTCGGGCATAACAAGAACTACATAGTCCTGATCAGCTGCAATCGGCTGGGCTGGTGGTGCCCCTGGTGTTTGAAGTCCATGAACAGCCTGCTCCGGTGTGTGGACGGTGGGAGTCTGAGTGTTTCCCCCGGCCTGAGAAGTGGTTGTGGCCGTAGTAATTGAGATGGACTGAGTAAGGCTAGTGCATACCGATAAAATCTGAGCTACGTCCTCCTGGAGGCCAGGAATCACAAGAGGCACAGAGGGTGCCAGAGCTGGTCCCGCTGAAGCATATACGGATGGGACCTGATCTAGAGCAACTAGAAGGTCTACAGGTACTGCCCCGGCTGCACCCTTACCCCTACCATAGCCTCAACCGCGGCCTCGGCCTCTCGCGGGCCTGATTGGTGGTACTGCTGGATGGTCACCCTGTCTGATAGTGCGGGTCCTCACCATCTGCGAGAGAATGAAACAATAGAAGTTTAGTTACAAGAATCAAAAGTTTCGCACGACAAGAGTTCAAGAATGTGAGATTTTCCCCAAGGGTTCTGCAACCTCTCAAATATACGTTCGGATGTCTCGGCACCGATCTGCAAGACTCTACTAAACCTGCTCATGACTCGTGAGACCTATGTAACCTAGGCTCTGATACCAACTTGTCACGACCCAAACTAACCCAGTCGTGATGGCGCCTATCATGGTACTAGGCTAGCCGACTCATTACCAAAAATGAAACAATATTTCATTTTCAAAGATAACTTTCAGCTATTTAACAATAAAACTTCGTAAGAAATTCAAACTGAACAAAAAATGCGGAAAGAAAAGGCCGACATCGGGTGTCACTAGTCATGAGCATCTACAATATCTGTCTAAAAATACTGGGATAACACAGTCTGGAAAAGAAACTAGAAATAACTATAGGAAGATAGGAGGGAGAAGAGCAGGGTTGCGATCGTCATGCAGCTACCTTGCTAACTCCGATAGATCTGAGACAGATGAACCAACACTCGCTACCACGTCCAGCGACACCTGTATTTGCACACAAGGTGCAAGGAGTAACGTGAGTACGCCAACTTAGTAACTAACAACAGTAAATAAAGACTGATCAATAGTGACGAGCAGTAAAACAGATAAAGTCCACATCATGAAATCTTAGTAAAACACAACATGCTTTTAAAATCAGTGTTTGAAGCAAATAATCTCGTTTAAACTCAGTTTCAGTACAAAATCATTTGAAAAAATATTTTTCAACAGTTTCAAACAGAGGCTCAATGCAAAGGTGAGAAAAATGATGAAATCATAAACAACCCCTCAGGCAAAACATCATTCATATACAGCCCATCGGGCAAACCTCGTAGTCACTCGTAAACAGCCCATCGGGCATACCTCACTATCACTCATGCCTCCTAGTCACCCAGCACTCGGCACTCGCACTCAGTAGGTACCTGCACTCACTGGAGATATGTACAGACTTCGGAGGGTCTACTTCAGCTCAAGCACTATATCAAGCCAAATAATGGCATATATCAATCAAGCCCTCGGCCTATAGAAAAAATGTTGCGGTGTGCAGACCGATCCCATGAATATCCTCACAAATCAGGCCCTCGGCCTCACTCAGTCATAAACTTCTCAAGCTACTCGGACTTTCAGTAGAAACAGGGTGCTCATGCCAAAACAACATTTATATGCATGAAAACAAAGTAATAAAACTGAGTTATGCAGTAAACATGTATAACCATGATTGAGTATAAATTTTCAATCGAAAACAGTGAAAGGATAGTAAGAAAAGGCCCGTAAGGGTCCAAACAGCACTGTCACAAGGCCCAAACATGGCATTCAACCCAATTTACAGAAACTCTTTCTAAAACACATATGTATCATGTTGTTTCAACAAAATATGCAACTTTATAGTTGCTACGGGACGGACCAACTCACAATCCCCAATGGTGCACGCCCACACGCCCGTTACCTAGCATGTGCGTCACCTTAAAATAGTAAAATGATACGAAATCTGGGGTTTCATACCCTCAGGACTATATTTACAATCGTTACTTACCTCAAACCGGCCAAATCTCTACCCTGCAATGCTCTTGCCTCTCGACTCGGCCTTCAAATGCTCCGAATATATTCACAATCAGTACATTACCATCAATATACGCTAATGGAATGAATTTCACAAGAAAAACTATCAAATTAGACTAAAATCCCGAAATTTGCTCAAACTTGTCCCTCGGGCCCACATCTCGAAACCCGACAAAAATTACAAAACTAGAAAACTCATTCACTCACGAGTCCAACCATACCAAATTTATCAAAACCCGACCTCATTTGGTCCCTCAAATTCCCAAATCAAACTCTCCAAAATCCCAAGCCCTAACCCCTCATTTTCACCCCTAATCTCCACTAATTACATGATTAAACAACGAGAAATTGCCATATATACGAGTATTAGGGTTCAAGCAACTTACCTCACTGATATTCCCTTGAATCCCTCTTCAAAATCACCCCCAAAAGCTTCTAAACCGACTGAAAATGGTGAAGAATGGACCAAAATTCGTGAAGTGTTCAATATATATTTTCTGCACAGACTTTCCGCACCTGCGGCCTATTTTTCGTGCATGCGAGACCACACCTGCAATCAAATCGCCGCACCTACGAAACTAACCTAATTCCTCAGCCTCCGCACCTGCGCCCAGGTCTCGCACCTACGCTCCATCCTTAGCTTCCCAATTTCCGCGTATGCGATCCACCACTCCGCGCCTGCAACCTCGCACCTGCGGCTCCCCTTCCGCAGGTGCGGAAACACCAGGAGAACTCACACCAGCAAATTTTCAGCAGCTCTCAAACACCAAAACCTATCCGCTAACCATCTGAAATACACCTGAGGCCCTCGACCAATAATATCAACAAGTTACATAATACATACGAACTTAGTCGAACCTTAGAAACACTCAAAACAACATCAAAACACCAAATTAACCTCGGATTCAAGCCTAATAACTTCTGAACTTCCAAATTTCGCAAACGACGCCGAAACCTACCAAACCACGTCCGAATAACCTCAAATTTTGCACGCACGTCACAATCGACACTACGAACCTACTCCAATTTTCGAAATTCCTTTCAGACCCCGATATCAAATTTTTCACTGACGACCAAAAATCGCCAAATTTCTAATTTCGCCAATTCAAGCCTAATTCTACCACGGACCTCCAAATTACATTTTGGACGCGCTTCCTAGTCTAAAATCACCTATCGGAGCTAACCGAACCATAAAAATCCAAATTCGAGATCGTTTACTCATAAGTCAACTTCCAGTTGACTTTGCCAACTTAAGCTTCTAAATAGGAGACTAAGTGTCTCATTCCACTCCGAAACCACTCCGGACCCGAACCAACCAACCCGGTAAACCACAATGTAGCTGAATAACACATAAAGGAACAGAAATGATGAAACAAGGCTATAACTCACGAAACGACCAGCCGATCGTTACAAATTCGTGGTTGATGCAGCTACAGAAAATCCCTAAAAGGTATGAAAATTGCAGAACCAATTGTTATGAGAAAGGTGTCTTGGGCATTAAATAGAAATGATGTATGTCCCATCGATTCTGAAGAAAGCATTGTGTTAGAGGCAAGATAATCCATCCATAAAAACTTACCACTTTTTGAATATTCAGGAGAATATTCAGAATGTGGGGGGACTAACTGTATTAGTGGAAAAAAGTCATGACACGTGGGTCATCAATGAGGTGACAAGTGGCACTTTCAGTTGAGTCAATAAAAGAAAATGAAAAGGCACGGATGAAACACTCACGGTTTCATTATAAGAGATACCGGCCCTTATAGCTGGAAAAGATGAAATAGGCACGAGATAAATGAAGACCGTAAAAGGGAAGATTCATGATCTATTACAAATGTGGAAAGGAAATCGTGATTGATCTTGATTATGGAAAATCTTAAGTTATCGTTGTTACCATTACAATTAAATATGGCAACGAGCAATCAAGGCAATTACTACCATTGACGAGCCATAATTAAGTATGAAAACTGTTATAATTATGTATCCTTATAAAGATCCATACCTCATTTTCTACCACCATGGGAATATTTTTTTAATACATGCAATCAGTCTTTTACTTTTTTCGATTCAAGGTTCAATCCCCAATTCTTAGAGATATTAGCTATCGACAATAAGCTTTCTTTCTTTACTTATTATTTTCATTATTTTTCTTATTTTTTGAATTCAGTAACCCGATTTTTTCCTAATATTAGTGTTGACCGTAAAATCTTATTTTTTTGGGTTAAACACCGCCTTTGTTAAATCAATGCTATAATTTGACACAACATAAGTCTAGTCGAGTGAGTATTTTGGTACTCACATGCGCGACACCGTGAGTCGCTAGATCCAAAAGGGAGAAGAAAGCTAAGAATTTGTTAAGGTATGAAATTGAAACAATTTTCCTCAAAGCATATATCAAAAAAATTCAAAAAGTAATCTAGGATATAAAATGTCGCGAGTTCCTTTTCCTCCAACCTACAAGTCGAAGGTTTGAACCATATTAGGAAGCAAGTGAGAAACCACAGTAAATTTCTCTTTAGAATTATTTTTACCGTTGCAAATAATGATTATTTTATAAGGAAATAAGACCATTCTACCTTAAAAAATCGTAAAATACTATCAAAAAGTTGGACAACCTATTACTATTTCTTTTGCTAACAGAGGAATTGCAAAAAGGGAGAATAATCACGGCATGCATAAGGCAAAGCTACGTGACGCGGTTGGAACAAGAACAAAAAACAAATCTCACCGAGTCACAGGAATCCCACTTGTGGCTGTTCCTCCATCACTTGTTACTAAAGTAAGTACATTATGGAATTAAAGGCGAATCCAAAATTTATAGGTTATAGGTACCACTATTTAATACAAACCTATCATTATATTTCTCAAGAAAAAAAGAAAGGAATGTTTTAATAGGTTGATAATCAATTAAAATTAATCAAACGAGGCCTTAACTAGTCTAGTAAAGAAAATTCAACATTGCCATAGAAATGAACAACCAAAAAACTCATGAGGATTTATAGAACAAGAACTGCACAAGAACATACAGAATGGCAGACGTAATGAAAATATTTTTCATGAAAAATGAGTGATTTTATCACTTATTTTCCCTTATTTAGTTGGTGAGTGAAATTTTTTTTCGAAAAATATTTTTTAGTGTTTGGTTAGAGAATATAAAATACTTTTAGGAAAATATTTTTTGTGCTACTCTCATCGACCCTCCCCGNCCGAAACTTTATTTTCTTCAAGAATTTAATATTCCTTTTAAAATTCACACAATCCAAAGGAACTAATATAGTACTTTACTTTTTCATACAAGAACAACGTTGAAATTTGAGGTTGATAACTAAAAAATAAACTTTTTTTTTTGTTGAAAAAGAAAGTATCTTTTCTATGACATGAAAAGAAATTACTCATTTTGTGGGAAAAGGGAAAACATTATTTCTGCATCATGAAAAGAAAATAATCAGTTTGTTGAAATGCAAGAAAATACTTTTTTTCCATCATGAAAAGAAAGTATTCGTTTTGTTGAAATGAAAGAAAATAATTTTTTCACATCGTGAAATGAAAGTACTCATTCTATTAAACTGAACAAAAAAATTTTCTACATCGGGAAAAGAAAATTCATAATTTGTTGAAATGAAAGAAATATTTTTTTCTACATCATGAAAAGAAAATACTTAATTTGTTGAAATGAAAGAAATATTTTTTCTACATCATGAAAAGAAAGTACTAGTTTGTTGGGAAAAAAATACATTTTCTAGTTTTGGGAAGGAAAAATACTTAGTTTAGTGAAATGAAAGAAAATACTTTTTCTACATCATGAAAAGAAACTACTCGTTTTGTTGAAATGAAAGAAAATATTTTTTCTACATCATTAAAAGAAAGTACTCATTTTTTGAAATAAAAGAAAATACTTTTCTACATGAAAAGATTGTACTTGTTTTATTGAGAAAAAAAAAATACTTTGTCTATTTCAGGAAAAGAAAACACTTAATTTGTTTAAATGAAAGAAACTACTTTTTTACATCACAAATAAAAAGTACTCATTTTGTCGAAATGAAAAAAAATACTTTTTCGACATTATGAAAAAAGAAATATACTCATTTTGATGAAATAAAAGTAAGTACTCTATTTACAACATGAAAAAAAAGTACTCTTAATAATATTTTTATTTAGAGGGGTGATGGGCGAAGTTCGGGTGGGTGGCGTGTGGTGGGTGGTAGGGGTTAGGGTTGTTGGTGGTGGGATGGATGAGGTGGGTGGGAGTGGGTTAGTGGGGATGGGGAATAGGCTGGAAAAGGTTGAAAAAGAATTTTGGAAAAAGTTTTTTTTTTTTTTTTTTGATAGGGAGATCATTAAAACGAGTTCACAAGGAAAATATTTTCTAAAATATTTAAGTCAATCAAACATGAAAAATTTGAAAAACATGTTCCTTTATACCAAACACACCCTATATATGTAATTTCATATTTTCAGCATTAAGGAAAAAATAACATCATATGAAGCGCCTGCCTAAGCAATTAGCATTTTAACAGCTTATTTAGATGGTTGTTACCTATTGTATTGTATCGTATTGTTACTTTAAATACGATATTTGTTTTGATTGTTACTTAAATTTTATGATATCGTATTGTTAAATCCGTCTTTACATAATGACGAAATGTGCCACTTTATGTAACGACCGATTTGGTACGGTCGCGTCGTTACCTTGTCTTTTTATCTCAATCTCACCCTTCATTATTATTAAATAATTTTATATTATCATTTACCCTACTTTTTATACAGTAATTTTATCCCGTTTTATAATTTTTCTTTATAATATTACAAGTTTATTCATTACATTGATGGTGTGTGATATCATGAAACGATGGCAAACCACACAATTTATCCAAACATTGTATCAAATGATACAGTACGATACGATTCATTATAAAACGATACGTAATAATCATCCAAACAAGCTGTAAGTGGAGTATTACCTGCCAACATTATAAGGGGTAACATGCAGATGGTTAAATTTTAATCTTGTTTCTCCTAATTTGGGGTGAGAAGATGAATTCGGCCAAGGGGAAGTAGGGGCAGACTAGTTAAAATACATTTTATAATATTTTTATTTGGTAGAATGGCCTAAGAGATATTTGTACTAGCTCGGGATTGTCAGGCGGTCCCTATATTCTAAAAAATTTCATACAGACACTTCAACTTAATCAAAACAAAAATTTTAAGTCCCTTCAAATTCCTGTGGTGCTCACTTACTTGATGTGAATGACAAATCAGCATCCACATCATGCTAAAATAATATTATTTAATAAAATTTTAATTTCATAAATAAGAAATAAAAAAAGAAAAGCAAAAAATTAAAATTAAAGAAAAGCCCCTCCTCCCTTCTTCAAACTCATCCACTCATCCTTCTTAAAGGAATCACGTCACCTGTCGTAGCTCCTCTACCATGAGTATCACCACCTCCAATATCAATTTTTCTTTCTTATAATCTCACATTCACTCCTTTTTTAAAGAAAGTTATCTATCCATGAAAAATACTCTTGAAAATACATGAGCAGAAAAATAATCTTTTGAATTTTGACTTATTCCTCTACCCCAATTTAGGAGGGCTGTGAATAAACTTGAAAGTTTAGACCATCGGAAAAAATGGAGGAGCCATAGAGAAAAGGAAGATGATATTATGGAAGAAGAAAAATACATCAATGGGAAANGGGGGTCTGAAAGAATAAGAATAGAAGGGTGTGCGGCAAGAGGGAGGGGATCCAAAAAAGAAGAAGAAAATAGAAGGGGAGGGGAGATATGAAAAAGAACAGAGAATGGTGGAGGGGAACGAAGGAGAGGGGTATTATGCTAGTATTTTTTATTTTTTATTTTTTCAATAAAGTAAAATCACCAACTCACGCACCGAATATGCGTGCAACTTACTCATTTTGTCCACTTTAGCCATATCAGTATCACATAGGCTCGGTCAATAGTCAGAAGGGTTTTAAAGTCTTATTTTGATCAAGTTGAGGTATTTGAATGAAACTTTATGGAGCATATGGATCGGGATGACAATCTGAAATTAGTACAAGTGTCTCACGTGCTATTCTGCTTTTTTATTTTAAACAAAACTCTTAAAATATTTCCAAGCTTTTCCAAATTTATATTTTCTAGCTTGTTGACAGTAGATTCATCACAAACATTATCATACAGGTTCAAACAGTCTTGATTGGATTACCTAGTAAAAATATAAACATAATTTCTTAGAACTATTAGAAAAGCTAGTAAGTAATCATGGCGTAAGAGAAGCAGAGAAGAATCAAAATCATGTAGTGCCATTGAAGAAATTAGCGAGGAAGAATTGTGCAGAAATTGAGAATTAAGAAGAATAAGTTATTAGGACTTCAAAAATATCTCTGAGTACAAGAGATACTACACATGGATTCATCACATTCTTAGTACTTTCATCATCCTAGGTACATACCAGTTTTATTTTCAATTGCCCGCACAAAGAGACCTATTTGACATTGCATGCCATATTGCCGAATTCAGGTGGCATATATGTACCATGAATGTATCTCACATCACCCCAAACTTGCTTCTAATTAACTCCTAAAATAACTTGGCTACTCAGGCTTTACCGGGCGAAGGAATTCGTCTCACAGTCAATTCGCCAGAAGTATAAGTATAGTCCGTGGCGGACCCACAATTTTGTACAAGCGGGTTCAATCTTAGAAGTATATAACTTTCGTTGTAAAATAGTAGTTGTCAAGTAGGTTCAAATAAATATTTATACAAAATTTACACAGCTGTAATCCTAATTTATACATATACACAATTGTTTAACCAAAGAATTAGACCTTTTGACTAAAGCTATTTTTAGGATGAACACGGGTTACTGATAATCAAGAAAATAGAGAAAAATGAATAACAGACAATATTGCCGAAATATTGAAAAGAGAAGTCAATTATATTCGAGAATCAGTGCCTTTACAAGTTGTATTCCCCTCCCTTATATAGGAGATTCTTATAACGTACAACTCTTGATATGATTGCTCATTAATGACTAATTATGACATTAATGAGGCGTTACAAAGGATAACGGTAATTGGGGTACGGTTACATAACGTTCGAGTAATCAATTGTGGGTCTTTGAATCTGCCTGTAGCTTTGTCTAGATTCATTCTGACCGTGTCTCTCCCCTGTTTTGATCAGGTTGAGTTTCCCGTGACTGATAAGCTCGAGGGTTTACTGAATCATGCTTCTTTGTTCCGTACCTCTTCAAAGAATCACATCCAGCTGTTGCGTTTTCCTGTGTCCACGTGACTGGCTGAGTTGTCAAAAGCTGGCTTACGTGTGAAACTCTTTTTTACCAATACAGATAGTCCCCTCACTTACCATATATTTAATGATTAATATTTGGTAAGTGGATATTCATTTATGGCAGGAATATTTTGCCGCCGCTTTTCCTCGAATCATTGTATCCTTCTCTGCACCATAGACATCATTTATCACTTCCATTTAATTCTCATACCACGTGTCCTTTTCGGATTGGTTCTGCATTGACTCGCACCTTTTAGGGCTTTTTGCGGTTGTGCCAGTCCCGAAGTGACATCTTCAATTATGACTTTTCATCATTATTTTTCTTTTTTCCCATGTTTGACGGTTGTCCTCAAGTATAAATACCTTTCTTCTTTTCTTTGCTTCCACGAAACACTTTTCTAACTTTGTCTTTTGTAAAGAACATTCTTCTTGCCTTTGTAAACATGTCTTCTTCAAAATAACCTCAGGGAGCAATAGATATTGAAAATTTAACGCCATCTTCTGCTCCGACTAGGAGTCGGAGGGGTGGTAGACTTAGAAGTTTAGGATCCACTCCTTCTAGGGGCTCCTCTTCTTCTCAGATAGTTCCTTCTCCTTCCACTAGATCTCTAGTTTCTCCGAGGTTTACGGTTTCTCGGTCTTTGTCTAGAGGTAGAGGTGAACGGCTTCGTGAACCTGGAGTTGATGAAATTGTCCCTGCTGAGTTTGTTTTTTCTAAGGATAGTCAAGTTCTTGTAGACCAATCTTCTTCTCTTGAAAGTGTCGAAAGGTATTCAACCCTTATAACTGAGGGAGTGCTTTTGGAGGCCTGATTTCCCTGTCTATATTCCGAATAGTAATCAAAGAATTACGTCTTACAAAACGAGATATTCTTTTGTTTATATGTATCCTTCCACTCTAGGGTTTAGACCCCTCATTGACCCAGTCATAATTGAATTTTGTCATTTTTTTAATATCTGCTTAGGACAAGTTGATCCGCTTGTGTGGCGAGTTGTCGCATGTCTTAGGAGTTTGGATTCTTTAGCCTCGGTTCCTTTTACTTTCAACCATCTTATTCATCTCTACTCTCGTACCTTATTTCGTGAAGGGGTTTTTACTCTGACTGCTAGAAGCAAAAGAGTGCTGGTAACCCCTGGAGATAATAAGGATAGGGGTTGGTACCTCCGGTATGTTGCTATACCCACTGTTGGTTTAGTGGGTGAAGAAAATATTCCCTTCCCTGAGAAGTGGAATTGCGTATGTGAGTATTCTTTAGCTCACATTTATTTACTTATCCTCGTTTTGACTTGAGATGTTTTATTAACACCGTATCTGCTTCTTCTTCTCTCAGCAATCATGAATACTGTTGAGAATGTCTCCGGTATTCGTGATTGGGTAGAAAATTGTTGTCTGTTACTCCTTTATAATAAGTATCTTGGAAGTACCTTGCTGGGAGGTATGGTTGGCATGTAAAGACCCACGGTAAGTGAAGCTCTTGTTCTTGCTTATTTCCTTACTCGAGTCTCTTCTTTCTTTGTCGTTTAACTTTTTCCCTTTTAATAGGGTTCTCTGCTCGTGGGGTGTCTGCTTCATCTATCCCGAAGATGTCTTTGGCTCAGGCCCAGGAAATTATTGTCAGTTCATCTTCCTCGAAGAGGAAGATTGGTGAGTCTCGTTCCGTAGAAGAAGAAGAAGAAGAAGAAGAAGAAGAAGAAGAAGAAGAAGAAGGTGATTTAGTACACAGGCCACAGAGAAGGCGGGTGGTTTCAAATGATGAGCTTACACCCTTGACCTTGCCTTCCGTGTCTGTGGTTGATCCCTCTGTCCTTGATGATGTTTCACATTTCCCTATTCATGAAGGTGTTGATCTTGCTCCTGACGATGTCCCTTTGGCTGCTATCTTTCCTGCTTATTTGAGAGAAGCTGTCTCATCTGTTCCTTTGGCTATTTCGGCTTCTACTGTTGCTTTGCCCGTAACTTCCTCGACTCTTCAATCCTCCGTGCCTGCTGCTTTGCCCGTGGCTTCTCCAGCTCATCAACCCTCCGTGCCTGTTGATGTTTCATCTCTGTCTGCTTCCATGCCTTCCGTTAGGGAAGTAGGGTCTTCCAGTAGAGAGATGCGGCAGGTGGTAATAGAGGTTCCAGCTGAGGGGAATCTTTTCAAGAAAACGGGTGAGCCCGAAGTGTGGCTCAAGCCTTTGATAGGTCCCTCTGAGAAAGCCAAGCTAGCCAGCCACGGTGCTCTTACATGGGCCAATGAGGTCGTGCATACTTCTTTGAAGGTATGATGCAAGTTATCCTCTTTCATTTTCGTATATGAAATTTACCATATCTGACTGGTTTATTTCTTGTAGATTAACCTTATAGGCATGGAGCTTATGAAGAAGATTTCAAACACGGACCAGGAGACAAAAAAGTTGCAGGTCGATGCTGATAATTGGAAAGCACAGTATGATAGCCTAAGGATTGGCATGGATTCTTTAGAAGAGGAAATGAGTACCTTGAAGCGGCATATGAGACTCATGGCAGCAGAACTGGTAGTAAAGAAGGTTTCTTCCAGTCAGGCTGATAAAGACAGAGTGTTCTGGAGTCTTCGTTTGCTGAGCAGCTGTCCCGTGCCTCAAAAGAGATTAGAGACTTGAAAATCTTGTTGGGGTAGAAGGAGGAATACTCAGGCGAGCTCGTGCAATCACTCACTCGTACTCAAGAGGACCTTCGTAAGGCTTTAAACAAAGCTCAAACTCTAGAGGAGTCGATTGTACCGTTAAGGGTCGCCCATGAAGCTGCGGAAGTGGAGAAGGACGGATTGAGAGCTGAGCTTCAAGTATGGGCAAAGTATTATGAAGACCTTGAAGAGGTGGTTGCTATCGATGTGAGTTGGGCGTACATGAATTCTCGCCTTGACACATTGATGGAAATGAGTCAAGAGGGTTTCGACCTTAGTGCTGAAATAGCTAAAACTAAGGAAGCCATGGAGAAGGCTCAACAAGGTCATAACCTTTCTTCATCTGATGGTGAGATTCCAGCCGCTCATGCCTCTTCATCCCTAGTTTCTCCCACTCCTTCTGCCAGTGAAGTCAACCCCTCTCTTGAAGAAGTTTAGTTGGTTCATCCCCCCCTTTTTTTTTCTTTGTCCCAATTGGTGGTTACCCCCAGTTCCATCGGGGGTAAATTTGGATTTCTTTAAAGTCCCCAAATGACAACTTAAGGGAATCTGAATGTATATATATAAAAATTCCATACGGCTAAGTATAAGTTAATACTTAGTTTTTTANGGGGCATCTGAATGTATATATATAAAAATTCCATACGGCTAAGTATAAGTTAATACTTAGATTTTTACTTAGCCGTTTTAATATATTAATGCTAATATGACTTTTTTTGAGTTTTTGTTTCACTCTTTAAGTCTTTTGCATGCTTCATTTTTCGAGGTTTTAGTTTTACCTCTGAGTTTTGCATGTAGAATGCTTTAGATTACTCGTACCTTTTTGTAATAGGCACGGTGTCATATTAAACGTGTACCTTTTTGTAGTAGGTATATTTTATAGAAGAGGGCCCTTTTATAATTGTCATGAAAAAGACGTCTCAACTTCATGATAATGCAATAGAGTTATTGGAATTTTACACATGTTTAAGAATGTTTCCAAGGAAAGTTTTTTGTTTGAACTTTCATGGCATTTTACATGTGTTTGGTTGTCGTCTAAAACTCATGTTGCAACTGTTTTTGTTTAACAGATTTGATATACTCTTGTATTTCGTAACTGTTTTTCATAGGTAACAGTTACATGCATCTTGTTCATCATGTGAGGGTTTGAGAGCAGTATCCCATCTATGTGTTGGCCCAAGTGAAGTTTGTTTTGATGATTGACAAAGGAACTCAAGCATGAACGAGGTCCATACACATTGTACATAGACACGGGTAGATTCGAGCATAAGGGATGCACGTGAAAGAGATAAGCTCAAGTTGTTATATATAATATCTCCTGATCAAAAAAGGTTGCATAAGTGATAAGGAAAAGGACTCCTTACTCGAAGAGAAATTTATCCAAGATAACAGAGGAGTTAGAAGTTGAAAATAACTAGAACTCTTCCACCAAGGTCGTGGTTCTTCACCTTTTGATCCGGGTGAAGTGTTGAGGAAAATCCTACTGAGTAGTAGGTCCTGGTTCTTCACCTTTTGATCCGGGTGTTTTTCATGTAATACTTGTGCTCTTTACTTTTCGCATATACTATTTTAGCAACAGTAGTATAAAGAACACATAGAAGAACCAGGTCTTTCTATAATAAGTGCATGCAAAAATCGGACACCACACAAATTACTCCTCCTCTTGTGTGGTATTGAAGTATAAAACATTAATTGGTATCAGAGTGGGTTCTCCTTCAAGAGGCTTACACCCTAGGAAAAGATCAACATGAGCGCACCACCTGGAAACTGGGAAGGGCAATCCACTGCTAGGCCACCACTCTTTAACGTCAAGTACTACTACTGGTAAAAAAACAGGATGAGAGATCACATTAAAAGAGAGGACTATGAGCTATGGAACATTGTCACCGATGGTCCACTAGCTACCTTGAAGCTAAATGCTGAAGGAGTAGAGGTGCCAAAGACAAGAGAGGATTGCACTGCTGAGAACTTGAAGAAATGGGAGAAGAATGCTAAAGCCAAGAAATGGCTTGTCTGTGGACGTGGTCCAGATGAGAAAAGCAAAATCAAAAGTTGTACCACTGCTAAGAAAATTTGGGACACATTGCAAGTGGCTCATGAAGGAACTCCTCAGGTGAAGAGATCCAGAGGAACTCTACTGTATTCTCAATATGAGAACATTGTTATGAAGGAAGGAGAAACAATTAAATAGATGTACACAAGGTTCACTACACTGACAAATGAGCTAAAGTCTCTTGGAAGGATTGTTCTAGAAGAAGATAGAGTCGAGATGACACTGACTAGGGTTCTGCCTATCACTTGGGAGAGCAAAATCACTGCCATTCAGGAATCAAAGATTATTACCACTCTCCCACTGGATTAATTAATTGGAAATATTACTGTCTATGAACTTAGGAGACAACCCATGAAAATTGATGTACCTAAGAAGTAAAGGAGCTTGTCACTCAGAATCACTGAAGGTTCTGATCTTGAAGATGATAAAATGGCTATGATCATCAAGGACTTTAAGAAGTACCTGAGAAGAGGAAAAGGTTCCTCAAAAAGTGGAAACTATAGCAAGTCAAAAGCTCCTAAGAAGCACCAATAATGGCTGCTACAAGTGTGGAAATACTGATGACCATACTAAGAACTGACCTCAATGGGAAATTGAATGGAAGAAGGAAAGAGTTGAACGAAGGAACAGGTTCAACCCAAGAAAAGCAACAACGAAGGATCAACCAAGGCTATGGTTTCTGCTTGGGGAGAAAGCTTAGATGAAAGCTCTGATGATGATGATGATGATGAACAAACACTTATGTCCATTGGAGAATCTGATGAAGAAACTGAGTTAAGTGTAATTCATCTCAAAGACAAGATTAAATTGTTGTCTAAGGAAAGGTTATCTGAGTTACTTCTAAAACTAATTGATAAATCTGAGGATGTAATCAATGAAAAGGAACAGTTGTCTAAAGAATGTGTGATTTTGAAGGCTAAGTGAAAAAACCTAGAACTTAGGGTTAGTGAAACTGTAAGTGAAAATACTGTATTGAAGAACCAGGTTCATGCACTTCACTCAACTGTCCTAGAACGTAGATCTGAAAATCTAAAATTGAAATTAGGAACAGGTAAAAAGACAGCTGATCACACACAACTCTCTCTAGAAGAAAATGTAGGAAAAGGGATGAGCATGTAAGAATCCTAAAGGAGGATCTAAGCAAGGTCAAGCATGAGCTATATAGAACTTGTAAATGGAACAGGTCCTCCGATGTACTTTAATGGCTACATGAACACTGTAGTAGCAACAGAAGAGGACTTGGCTTTGGGAAACTGGCACCTAAATTGGATCCAAAAGCAAGTACCTCACATTTCCTGAGAACAAGATTTGCACACATTGTGCTAAAACAGGTCACTATAAAAGTGAATGCACTGCAAGAGAAAAGGCAAGTCAAAAGAACAAAGAATTGTTCAAGGGAAGAATACCTACCAAGTTGGGATAAAAATAATTTGATTCATCCTTTTACCTAGAGAAAGGGACCTAAAGTAGTTTGGGTTCCTTAGACTAACCCCTAATTTCCTTTTGCATGTCCAAGTTGTCGCACCCCTTTTTCTCATGAAATCGGGTTTCGACATGTGACAACTCTTTTAAATGGGTACTAAAAGAGAAGAGTAGCCACCTGACGATTTAAGGTGCGTTAGGGAACCTATTGTACAAATAACTCGGTTTGACTAGTCAACGTCACCAAAGATGGGGTAAGGGCTCAAATTACCTCAAAGAGAAGGTGTTAGGAACTCTTCGAATCCACAATTGTGGGTCTCGGCCAAACTTAGAACTATGTGGATTATGAAATTAGACTAGGTGATCAAATAAAAAAGGGTCGGAGAAGTTCATTATAACACAATTGGTACAAATCATTAAGAGCTATAAGATATAAATACAATGTTTCAATAACTAAATGTAGATATAAAGAAAATGGGGGGGGGGGGGGGTCCTAAGTTTTTTATCCTAAACGATCACCCCGTGCAACATAAATAATACTTCACAATTCCCTTTAGATAGGAGTTTCTCATATTATTCAGCGGGCACATACTATCATCTCCTGCTACCCAATTACCATGTTAAAGTTATTTACCTAGAGGCGTTATAATTTAATTCTAAGTTCTACCCAATGTGTGCACTACACGTCCCAGGCCTATGGTCCAAGAGGCATTGGACCTCTATTTGGGTGGTTCTAAACTTTACTTAGCTTGCTCAAAATGGTAAAACTAACTGACATTCAAAACAAGTAGGACTTCATGTAAAGACAAATAAAGGCCCAAGTTAGCCTCCACACATAAATAACAAATGCATGCGGGCAATTTAGAAAGTACATGGTTTCAGAGTTAAGACTTAATCCTATAGGCATGGTTTCTAGGTGATTCTGAATTCCAACATCGTATGAGCAACATTATTGCCCTCAATGGCTTAGGTGAAGAGGCAGTAAACTATTCGTAAGCTTAGAACTATTAGAGCTGATTTTATAAATAAGCGTCTTAGGAAGGTGACATGATCTATAGGCATGATTTCTAGTGATGACATAGCTGAGCAATGAAACAGTGTTTGAGAGTCCATCATTAACAAGTTGATCTCATAAACAATTTTAAGCGAGTGACAATAACTTATAGGCAGGATTTCTAACAAATGACAATCAGACCTAATTTTATAACACTTTATCCCTATAGGCATGTTGTCTAGGTGGGCAGTATGATAACAATAGTGATAGCTAATTAGTCAATTAAGGTCCTATATGCATGATTTCTATATTAGTGATCATATAGGCATGTTGTCCAATAACACATAGCAGTAGACATGGGGAACAAATAGAGTACTTGAGCTCATGCTTTGATAGTAAACATTTTGAGTGAGTGAGTGATTACTATATTCATGGTTTCTACTAGTGTGCAACACATGAGAGCCAAAATAACAAGTAGAGCACATAAGTTCTATAGGCATGATTTCTACCCATTGTGCGACACTTAAAATAACCTACCCCCTTTTTATTAATCACCACATCTGTTCAATTACAAGATTATTACAGACCATAATTAAATCTGAATAATTACCTAAGCAGACAACTATAGGCCCAATGATAGGCCTAGTACAGATAACTTAGTATTTTCCAGGCCTTCGACAGCTCCAGTAGAATCGAATTCCCAACTCGTAAGATCAGTCTAGTGAGTCTGGATCCAATAGTCAAGCCCAGCATCACATAGAACCAAATACCAAGCCCAAATGAAGGACATGGTCACACAAGCAATAGACTATGTGTTGAACAAATTGAACTGAGTAGAAAATCTACATATTTAATTCTTAGGACTATAAAGCTGATAAACATCAAGATGTATAAGCAAGTTCGTGTGGCATGTTGGAATGACACACATAAGCAAATTCATGTTTGCATTTTGGTTATAGGGGACATGATTGATCATCATAAGATAACAGACTATTTATAAAAGGGTTTTAAACACAGACATGGTCAAAAACAACTTGAGACAATTTCAAACAGGGAATCTAATTACGAATGCTGAAGGATCAACAGAGGATGACCTTAATCGGGTAATTTAATCCTATGGAATGACAAAAATAATCATCACAAGGAAAGAGTATAGCATGTGCAATATTAGAAGAACTGAAGAAGCATGTCATTGGAATTAATAAGATAAGCATGCTAAGTTTCCAGGAAACAATTCCACAGTAAAGAATGATCCAAACATTGTTTAAGGGGACTATAGACCTGAAGTTCTTAGTCATGGTAGTCTAATAGAGTCATAATCTGGGAAAAAACAAATTTGTGATATACTAATACACCAAGAGAACAGACTAGTAAGTATGATCTACGACAGTCAACAAGCAACCTAACATGCTGAGTATAACCCACATACACCAAAAATCCAAATAACTCATGGTAGAAAAGCATATCAACTTAAGGTTAATAGAACATGCACACTCTAGGACTTATTCCAGTTAACTATGCATAGTAGAAAAAACTAAGTATATTCAAATTCTACTAGAAGCTTTAGGCAATGCTAAAGAGTGCAGGACTGAGAAAAAACATAACAGAGCTACATGTTTGACTAAACATTGAGACAACAATTAGCACATAAGGTTCATATGAGCATAAGGCAGGGAAACAATAGAGCATACATAAAGCACTCCTCAGAAAAGAGTTCAATCAAGTAAGTTCTGGGTAGGAGATGACCTCCTAAGAGTTTCAGTACAAGGGATCAAGGCAAGACATGTGAATGGACTCAATTAATAGGGATTCAAAGTAGCAGGGCATGCTTACGAGAATCATTCAAGTTACACATATGAAATAGGTATGCACCAAAACTCAGAATCCGAGCGAGTTCAGATAAAAAAAGGGGGTATGGGATAATGAAATCAAATATGAACATGAACAGAAGTAAACAACATAGTATTGATTCATAAAGGCCAGAATTACATGAATACAAATAAAGAGAATAACATTGAAAGAGTCTTATTACTCACCAATTTGCAAAAATTAATGAGCTAATAAGGCATAGATTAAGAACCAACAACTTGCTTATCAGCAACACAGAGAGAACATCAAATGCCCAAATTTCTCAGTGCGTCAGAGTTCCCAAGGGCTTCAAATGAACCCAGGACAATGCTCACACTGAGAGAGGTTGAATAATAGAATTCTGGTAGCCTTGGCTTTCAGTCGTCCAAGAGCCAAAGTATAGAACAAGAGAGTGAGAGAATGAGAGAGCAATGGATTTTTTCTTAGTGAATTAGTGAATCCAGAAGGTCTCTAGAAGGGGAATAGAGGAGGATTTAAATAGTTGTAAAGATCAACATTCAAAATAAGTAAATACAGTAGATTAAACACCAATAAGGAAAATACATCATGCAAAATCAATTAAAATCAGTTTTAGGGCAAATCCAGGAAACCCTAGTTTAGACAAAGAACAATAATGGCAAAAAAGCTCACTGAATCGAAGCCATAGGGCCTGACAGTGAGTGGATCAGGTTAGAAACATGAAGATATTACAGAATCGGAGTTGAATGAGCACCAAAGACTCAGCTTCCATAAATAATCGAGTACCCAATACTTGTAACATTCAAAAGATGGTAAGTAACTTCGTATGTGCAAGAAAGGAAAGGAATCATGGACGATTTCCATGTAACATTAGATTGGGACTGGGATTTGAGTGAGGCAGCTAGGGTTTAGGTTTGAGAGATGATAGGGAGGGTTTGAAGGTGGCGGAAATGGAAAAGTGGGTCTAGGGTTTGGGTTTTGGGGATATAAGAAGATAGGTAGGTTTATTATGGGTCGTTGATAATTTAAGATCAATGGCCAGGATCATAGGGAAACGGGGTGGGTCCTTTAAGAGGGCCGCGATCGAGTTCTATAAAAGGGTATTTGGTTTGGCTTGGGGCTATTGGGCTAGGCTACTTGGCCAATTTGAGTCCAACAATTGCTTAAAATTGGGCCATAATTGAAATACATAAATTTTATCAAAAATGAATTTGTTAAAGTGATTAATAAATAATTAAAATATTATTTATGCACTAAAATTATTGAAAATAATAATTTAGTATTATAAAAATATAAAATGCTATTTTGGCACAAATAATGTAATAAAAGAGAAATTATGCATGAACATAGGCTATTATTGCAAAACTTACACAAATAACTAAAATATAGATATATTTATATGAAACGATATAAAAATATTTTAAAACATGTATGTGTCACGACCCAAACTGGAGGGTCATGAATAGCACTCGGGCCATACTTGCCGAGCGCCAACGTACATTTTATCTAACCTTCTTATAATCTTTAAGGGATAAAAAGACCAATATAAATGGTAGATATGGATCATGAACATACATCACATGGGATGACAAGATTGCTAAGAAACTACATAAAAAGTACGAGCTGCAACGCTGTCATGAAAGACTATACAACAAAAATTAGCCAACAAGGAATACCAAACTATACATGAGTCGACACCTGTCTATGAGCCTCTAAAGGAGCATAAGTAATTCAACATAGCCGGAATAGGGCCCCGACATACCCATAATATCTGTAACAAAAATGCATACCAAGACCACGGCAAGTCCGGAGAAGGGATCTCGCCTATAACCGCTGAACTGGAAAGCCTATTTTGGTGGGGGAGCTTTGTCTACCTTTATATCAGGACCTGCNAAGCATAAATAAGAACAGTAATGTAAAGAGAGATGTAGGAGATACAACCTGTAGCATCTGAGTGCTTCTAAGAGACATTAACATGAAATTCATGATACATATATACACATAATCTTTTTAAACATCCGCCACTGTGGGCATCATCATCATCGTAGAACATTCCCCTCTGTAGGCATCATCATCATCATATCATACCCGGCCTCAAAGAGGACTCGGTAAACCCAACTGATCCGTGGTCGCACAATAGGAGCCATACCCGGCCAACTATAGCGCGGCTCGGTAGAGTAAAATAGATACATATATATAATGCATGCAGGACTCACTGGAATCATGTTCTGAACATTTCGGAGCGACGTAAGGTCGATATTCTCCGTACACATCATTAGGGCTAACTCTTCATCGAGAATCTTATAAGAATCAGGAAGTACCAACAACATTGATAACATAAGAATAAGAGAAACAACCTCAACATCAATTGTTCCATAAGAAGGTAAACAATATAAGTACTGTTAGTTTCTAAGAGTAGAGTATCTTTAGAAGCTCGTTCATTGCATTATGTATAATCGGAGTCGTGCAAAAGAAGGAAAGGGATAGCCTCACATACCTTGTATATACTGCCCCAACCTCAAGCTATGCAAATGTCACAACTCCTTAATCTACAATAAGAGAAAGGACACTATCGTTATCGTTTAAGCGTCATAACTATTATGTATCGACCACAACCTATTTTATGATGAAACGGACAACACCTCCCCTATTTATATGACTTCACAAAATTCAAAACAATAACCAAACATCCCAAAAAACATCAATAATAATCATATTGAGCCTCCCAAAATAGTCCAGACACAACCTAATCACTTCACACATAAGACGACCACCGTAGTCGTGTCAAACGACCCGGAAATATTAGAATGAATGACCAGATCACAACCCTACATATATATGGTGTTTCTCCACACTCTTCCTCATACAAAACTCCACAAAACAGTAGTAAAACACGCAGCCCAACAACAATACAAAACAGTCCGCTACAAGTCAAATAACTCGAAATCACGGCTTCCGATCACCGTCTCGTGAGTTCTAACTATTAGGAAACATATTTATCAACCTTCCTTGATATTTAAAAACTTAAATACATATATTATACATTTATTAACTATGAAGTACCATCCAAAACTCTAACTACAAAGAAAAAGGAGAGGCAGTATAATGACACTTACGTCGTAGGGATTGTTTTGATGTTATTGCTTCTCGATTTTTTGCCCGGAATGATAATATTCTTTGAAACCCTAGAAGATAGCTTGAGGTTATGTTTATGGGTGTTCTCTGGTCGTTTTATGCTGAATAATTAATAGAAATCCGACTTAAGGTTTATATATATCAAGTTTCGAAAAGTCAAAGAGGTGCTAGCTTGGCACCCTAGGATTAGTCCATCTTCCGACGCTTATATCTTTTTATCCTGATGTCGTATGAACAAATAGTTAAGAGAATTGGAAACTACATTCAATGACCTTCAATTTATTATATTATATGTCCCAATAAAACCTCATATAGTACATGAAATGTATTTCTCAAAAAGCTCTAGTGATCCACCTACTTGTCACTTATGATGTTTGCGCAGTCTCGTGAAACTGCAAATATCTCTCTACTCCTACGTCTTATCGATGAATGGTTTAATCTATTGGAAACTAGACTCATAAATATTAAATTTGGTTGTTATATCATCCAATAATTCCAAGAATATTGAGAGAAAATCTCAGTTACATTTGACCTAATTTTAAGCACATTATGAGTGTAACTTGTGAAGACCTTTGCCGACTTTTGTTCCACAACATGCTTGACTTAAAAATGTAGAAAACAACTATCATAAGATAAAAATTAACTCATAGCATAACCTCCTTATCATATAATGAACCATAGTCTCACCCTAAAGTACACGTTATAACATTCCAAACTCGTCGACTTTCGATAAAACTTATTTTCTTCAATTGGTTTAGCTTCTCAANATGAACCATAGTCTCACCCTAAAGTACATGTTATAACATTCTAAACTCGTCGGCTTTCGACGAAACTTATTTTCTTCAATTAGTTTAGCTTCTAAGCTTTCCAACCCTCTTGGTACTCGTTATTCATGATCTTAAATATTTTTAACCTCCAATGTAACATGTTTAACTTAATTTATATTCCATCGAATATAATCTTATTTCTGAGCTTACATCAATTGACTTACGATGTACTCTCACGTACGAAAATATGGGGTGTAACATCATTCCCCCCTTTGGAACATTCGTCGTCGAATGTTGACTAATGCACATTTCCATATCTTAAGCAATAACTCTTATGAATAATTTAATATTGTCTTTGTCATCTAGGGAGTTGTTCGGTGAATAAATCCAAAGGCTAGAACATTTCCCCCTTTAGGCCTCTTTCTCACACCACGACTTGTGGTCGAACTCCTTTCAATGTCGTAACTATTTCTACCTTCTTTCATGCAGCCTAGACAATTCTAAACTTGCATGTGCGCCGATGCGACTCTTATATCCTTTTTTATTTCTTGTTAGCTTATATTTATGATTCACTTGGTGAAGATATATTGTACTATGACAAGCTGTCCCTCTGGGAATCTATAGGTGTACTAAAGTTCTTTGTTTGGTATTTTTTTGAACTTACGACTATTGCTATATCTTGTTTCATAGCCTCAGTTATATATGCTTATGGCTTTACCACTACTAGGTAGTTCATACTATACCATAACTCTTACTTCGATTTATTATTATGGAGACTTTCCATNATTGATTTATAATCTACCACTGATAATTTAAAATATCTTATGTAATATATCATCACTAGGGCTCACGTCTCATCGGGGAACATCTGAAGTGATTTTCCTGATCCACTTAGGGATGATACTATAGTGCAATAACTGTATTTCATAGCATCCCAATTTCATTCATCTTATGGGGTATTCTAATCACGTGAAGTTCATGAAATACTTGTTCTCTAAATCATTATTCAATCAAAGGTCTAAACGTCATCCTCTTATCATTTATCACAGTTACACCCTTACTTTACTACCATGGTAGCATTCTATCTCTTCTAAATGCTCCTAGTTTTAAACTCCTTTGAGTTCACTTATGATATATGAGCCTTTATAACTGTATGGAAACCATTAGCTCTCTTGTTGTGATGGGTTTAATCTCGAGGAATTACCTATTCTCGTCACCTTCTCACACACCTTTTCTTATCCTTACTCATGCCTAGCTAAAACCTTGTTTCTCTAGCATACTTTAGCTTGTGACCTACGCACATCTACTTATACTACTCGTAACCTTCCTTTCATCATGTTAACCNTGCTGCATGGATAGGCCTATCTTAGTGCCCATGAATACGGGAGTTCCCTGTAACTCATATGATCTCAATTATCAACTTTTGATTGATTTTTTTTCTTCTTCCGTTCATTAGCTACGATAGGTTCCACTTTCTTATGGAGTGCATACAATATTATAGTGAGAATGCTGTTACAAGACCATTTCTACTTGAGGTCACTATGCTTATGTTGAAGCCTGCTTCCTTATTTCCTCAGGTAGTCTTTCGTTGTAGTAATTAGGGAAGAACTTCTAACTCTTATAAAGCTGAGACCTTATTACATTGTATATCCCACGGTATTTCTGATGTTCTTACTCGCCTATCATTATCCTTAGTTACTTACCTCCATGCCCTTGTGCTTGTAGGGTTTCTTCTGAATTTAAATTTCAGTTGTCTCCATTGTGGAACTCTCTTTTATTTCCATAACACTTATATTGTACCTTCTACTACCCCAACCCATGTCTGAATATTTCTCGATGATTATGATTTTGTATCTACAAGACTGAATTTCCTATGCTGGGTTTCACTATGTTTATCTTGCATGATCTACTAATTTTCCTATATCGACCCATTGGTCCACTCTCATATCTTTATTTTATGCAACGCCTCTTGGGTTATGTCCTTTGTCTTAACTTACCTCTTGTACGGGATCCTTATGTATCAAGTTTTCATTCCCACTTATATATCAATATCATCGAGTGCGAAACCCTTATTGATTCTCCCCAACATTATGCTTGCATAATGTTCTGGAGTTATATTATATCAGTAGGATATGAATAAATGCAATCTTATTCCTTTCACCTTTTTACCACATTCTTCCTTTACCATTCGATATTTACCTCTTCATCTTTGGCATTTTGTTTCTACATCTTCACAGACATTACGCGCCTTGCAGTAACCCTTCTACACAAGGTATAATTGAATTCCATACACACAAGGGTGACACGTGGTATAACTAGCACATTTAGTCCCTTAAGCTTAACTCTTCTCATAGCGCTTGCTTTAGGGAAGCGTCTTCGTGAATGACCTTTAAAGGTTATTCTTCTATTGTTCATTCTATTATTGTCGAAACACTATCTTTGAAATGATGTCGACTATTACTAATTCCTTTGATCCCTAATTCATGTTCAATTTTTTTTCTTGATACTATCCCATACTAATTTCTATTACTTGGGGGGTCTAACTTTTCCTTATGGTAATCGCGTGTGAGTCACCAACTCATTTCTCGGAATGAGGGTATGGCTTTATGACTTACACTTTTGTATTGTCTCAAGGCCTATCTCCTCTCATTTTTTTTCCTTCACTTGGATATAGACTTTATCATTATACCATATTCTGATTTACCGCTATCACTCATTTATCACCTCTTACTCATAATGTTTTATTTACTCTCTTCTTATTCTCATGCTAATATCTCTGCCTATCGCCCTATTATAAAGACTTCAACATGACGTTCTTTCACATTTAGCTCCCTCTATTTCATATCACTGGCTCTTCGGGACGCGTAACATTCTTCTTCTTTTTTTCTTTTTTTTTTTTACTAGTGGTTGGAGTCATACTAAGGCAAATATTTATCCCTTCTAGGATCCTAGTGCCCATCTTCTCAAATTTCTGAATATTCTAGTATTCATATCTGACTGTTCTATTCTAGAGTGACCATATGGCTATCTCCAAATGAGATCTATTACCATGTTCTGCACTACCCTTCAAAAATGTTAAATAATGATAACAATCTATCCAAAATTTTCGGTTACTCTAATCCCAGCTGGATCCTGATATCCTATCCTTCTCTTAAATTATTTCAGTTAGCTGCCATAGGGCATAATTGAGATTGGTATGGAAAATTGTAGATATCTCTGTTACTGTTGAAAGTAACTAAAAATGCTTATATTTATCTGCCAGAATTATAAACTGATAATCTTTATTAAGTAGGTACCTCANTCTTCCACAACCACATTGCAATCTCTTACCATCCATCTTTCTAGATGTATGCATCGTCATATTATAAATAAGATAGAATTGAGGAAATTGAGTTCTTACGATTGAGCTCTACCATACGATCTAGAGTAAGAAGAAAGAGTAACAGTCCTAAATGCCTTGTAGCCTTTTGCTTATAAGTATGGTGCACAACACACCCATAAATAAGACTCTACTAGACACGGCTCATAGACAACCCCTAGGAAAGACCTGCTCTGATACCAAATTTTTCACGACCCAAACTGGAGGATCATGACTAGCACCCGGGCCATACTTGCCGAGCANCCCTGGCGTTTGGGGTGTAACGCCTGGGTAACGCCAGGCACCCCCTGGCCTTAAGAGCCAAACGCCTGGCTAACGCCAGGCTTGTCCCGGGTCGCTCCTTTTCGACTCTTGCGCGTATTTTCCGACGTTTATGCTCTCATTTAGCTCGGCTTCCATTTCCAACTCACCTACACATTAAATAAACTCCATTAGGCACATACGACGTGTATTTTTATCATTAAAGCACATAAAATGCAAGGTATATAATGCTTAAAATCATGAATTCTAGCCACGCATCAATTATCCCAATACATATCCCAGAACCCGGTGTCACAAGTACATGAGAAACTTCTAAGAATTTTACAAATACTACAAAGCTTGTCTGAAATACAATTTGGACAAGGGATTTTAAATAAAAAAATACGGTAGGAGGGAGACTCTGTCAGCTGCGGAACGTCTCCGGATGATTGCAGCCCGTCCAAGTTTCCAAATCAACCACTGTGCTATGTAGGTACCTGTGCAACAAAATGCACAGCAAGTGTAGTATGAGTACAAAAATAACGTGTACTCAGTAAGTCGCCCGACTAACCTCAGAGAGGTAGTGACGAGAGGTCAATTTAGACACTTTATATGTAGGTCGATTTATTATTTTAAAAAATCCTTTTTAAAAGAAATATGAAATATAGGTTTTGAAATCTTTGTTTTGAAACTCATTTGTCCAGTTTAGTAATACTCCATGATACAACCCAGTCCAGGTACACATATATTCACAACGGAAACAAATTCTCTTTTTAAAAGGTTAACAATATGAACTCTAGTTTCCTTTTAAACATTCAATTACGTTTTCGGTCACATAGCAGTTTAATGTTACAGGCAGGGTTACAGGTACACACATAAAGCATGCTAGTGGGTCCTAGGCTACCCGGACATGGCATAATAGTAGCTACGCACGGACTCCCGTCACCTCGTGCGTATGTAGCCCCCGAAGATAATAGCATATACTGATTTAATTCACCTAGGGGACGATTCCCCTTCACAAATTTAGAAAGGAGACTTACCTCGCTCCGAAATTCCAATACCGGCTTCCAAGCCCTTCCGATGACTCCAACGGATGCATAACGCTCCGAAACTACCACATAAATGACAAAGTAATGAAAATTCATCCTAATACTCACAACAAATTCAGATTATATACTTTCCCAACCCCCCTCGGAGAAATGACCAAAATGCTCTCGGGTCCACGTGCTCGGAATCCGAAATTTCTCGAAGATGCATTCTACCCATATCCTTACTAACTCAAATATATAATTTACTCAAATATACATGCTTAATTTGTGGCCAAAAATCCAAATTTTCACTTTCTAGTTTTTTCTTCAAAAACCCCAATTTTCCCACAATTTCCCATATCAAATCATGCATCAATCTTGTATTCAACTTGGAAATGAGAAGGAATCACTTACCTCTTGATGCTTGGTGAAATCTCCCTTGAAAGGCTCTCCCAAAATCGCCTAAACCATGAAAAATGAAGACAATGAACCCCAAATTCTTGTTTTAAAACATTATACTCAGGTCGATTTCCGCACATGCGGTCCTTCCTCCGCACCTGCGATCTCGTAGGTGCGACCAAATCTCCCGCACCTGCGGTTTTCCTCAACTTCAGCCAAATCGCACTTGCGCCCCACTGTCTGCACTTGCGGCTTCGTAGGTGCAGAAAATCCATCGCATCTGTGGTTCCTAGCTAAGCCTTCCCACTCTCGCACCTGCGGCCAAATCCTCGCAGGTGCGGTTACACCAGATGACAGCAGCTTCAGCCCTTTTCCAACTTCAACTTTGATCTGTTAACCACTCGGAATCCACCCGAGGCCCCCAGGACCCCATCCAATTATACCAACCTGCCCCAAAACATGACACGAACTTTCTTGAGCCCTCAAATCATATCAAACAACGCGGAAATCACGAATCGTACTCAAATCTAATTCTTTAAGAACTTAGAATTTCAAACTTCTACATCCGATGCTGAAACCTATCAAATCAAGTCCGATTGACCTCAAATTTTGCGCACAAGTCATATTCTACATTACAAACCTTCTCCAACTTCCGGAATCGCATTCCAACCTCGATATCAAAACTTCCACTTCCGGCCAGATTTCCCAAAAACCTTCAAATTTCTATCTTTAGCCAAATGACTCCAAAATGACCTACGGACATCCAAATTCACTTTCGATCGTGCTCCCGATTCTAGAATCACCATACGGAGCTATTCCCAGACTCGGAATCCCAAACGGACATCAACCTCACCGATATGCACTTCAAGCCCAAATACATGAAATCCTTCTAAAATGCTAACTTCCACAATATACGCCGAAACGCTCCCGGGTTATCCAAAACCCGATCCGTACATACACCCAAGTTCGAAATTATCATATGAACCTGCTGGAACCTTCAAATCCTGATTCGAAGATCGTTTACTCAAAATTCCAATCTTAGTTGATTTTTCCAACTTAAGGCTTCCGAAATGAGAATATTCTTTCCAAATAAATTCTAAACTTCCTGGAATTCAATTCCGACCACGCCCATGGGTCATAATACTTGAAATAAAGTTGCTCATGACTTCAAACCGCTGAACGACGTGCTAGAGCACAAAACGACTGGTCGGGTCGTTACATTTCATGTGACCCGGCCATAACTTCAAACAATAATGAATGATTAACATGTTGTAAATCGCAGGTGCGTTTCACGTGGCGCGATTCGCAATGCATACAAAATCATAAATTCAAATTCGGGTGTGGAAACTCATGCCCCCGACTCTAATTCCAAATAATAATAAAATCACATATTGTAATCGCGGGCGCATTTCATGTGGCGCGGTTACGATGTGTCCAAAAACAACAAATGCATGCTATCGTGACTTGTTTTTCAAGATAAATCTATAAACATTGAAAGCAGTTAAAAGATTAAAGGGCTAAATGCACAATAGGCTAAAAGATGTAAATAACCAGATAATATAGGCCAAATATTAATAGTCAAGCGACCGTGCTAGAACCACGGAACTCGGGAATGTCTAACACCTTGTCTCGGGTTAACAGAATTCCTTACTCGAATTTCTGGTTCGCAGACAACTTAAAATAGAGTCTAAAATTCCTCGGTTTGGGATTTCAATAGACGGTGTCCCGGAACATCCTCAAAAATCCGGGTGGTGACTCTGAAAACTAAAATAAATCCCAAATCCGAATAATGTCACTTTAATTGGAAAAACTCCCTTATTACCCTTACCGGGGGTGAAAAAGGAGGTGTGACAGGTTCAACACTTACCGAGTACATGGGGTCGATTGTACACACACTACACTTCTGCACTTTTTGTGCAGATTCCGGTAGCAACGCATAGTAGATATTGCTCGGACATGTTCATCCATAAGACTTGAGGTAGAGCTGCACAACCTTCATAGATCCTGAAGTTCCCTTCCTATCTATTTTATTGTTTATTTCGCTTCAGACAATTGTATTTTATTTCAGACCCTAGTTGTAATATTTTAGCAGATCATGCACTTGTGACACCAGTTTCTAGGATTAGACTAGACAATGATGTTTATGGATTCTATTATGCATTTCAAAGTATTACAAACTTATATTACTAATAATCTGCTTTTAAAATTGTTAAATGGATTAATTGTATAGCTAATGTTGCCTTGCCTACCAAGCGGATGTTAGGCGCCATCACGGCCGCAGTTGGGATTTCAAGTCATGACAAGTTGGCATCAGAGCACTAGGTTGCCTAGGTCTCACGAGTCATGAGAAATCTTAGTAGAGTGTTGAGGATCGGTACAGAAACATCTGTACTTATCTTCTAAATCCGTATTATGGATGTTCGAAGCCCTGATCTTCAACTGGTGATACCACGACCTCAAGTCAATCTTTGAGAACACCCTAGTGTCCTGAAGCTGATCAAATAAATCATAAATGCATGTGAGTAGATGCGTATTCTTGATGGTCACCTTGTTCAATTGCCGGTGATAAAATACATATTCTCATGGATCCATCATTCTTCTTTACAAACAACACTGGTGCACCCCAAGGTGAAACACGAGCCCTGATGAACCCCCTATCCATCAACTCCTACAACTACTACGTCAACTCAGATGGAGTCATGTGATACAAAGAAATAGAAATAGAATGAGTGCCAAGTGCCAAATCAATAACAAAATCAATATCTCTATCGGGTGGCATGCCTAGTAGGTCTAAAGGAAACACATCATGAAACTCCGTCACTACTGGAGCTGGCTCAACAGTAGGAGTATCAGTATTAACATCTATGACAAAATCTAGATACGCCAAACATTCCTTCTCAACCATCCGTTGAGCCTTCAAAAATAAGACCACTCTACTAGGAGTATGACCAAGAGAACCCCTCCATTCCAACCTTGGCAACCTCGGCATAGCCAAAGCCACGGTTTTAGCGTGACAATCAAGAACAACATGGTGCGGATTTGGATAATACATACCCAAGATCATATCAAAATCTACCAAATCTAACAATAGAAACTCTATCTCCGTCTCAAAATAACTAATGACCACACATGACCGATAAACTAGATCCACCACAATGGAATCCCCAATCCGTGTAGATACATGAAGAAGGGCAACAAGTGAATAACGTAGCATATCCAGACAAGAAAAAAAATTTGGCGACACATATGAATAAGTACATCCAGTATCAAACAATACCAAATTATCCATGTGGCATATAGAAATAATATATACAATAACTATATCATAAGAAACAGCCTCGGTCCTCCCTGGGAATGCATAACATCTAGATTGACCTCCATTAGACTGACCTCCACCTCTAGGACGACCACATCTTCGATGAACTCCACCTTTGTCTAGCTGAGCGGGTGGTGTAGCAACCAGCATAGGAATCATAGTTTGACCTCCTTGCTGCCCTGAACGTCTGCAAAAATGAGGGCAGTATTTTCTGATGTGCCCCAAATCTCCATGCTTAAAACAACCTTTGAATGGAAAATATGCGGGGCATGAATGAGACATCCTGAACCAAAATATCCACCACAAGAACCAGGCACATATGAACTTTGAATAGCTGGAGCGCGATGAGAATGTCACGCCCCGAAATCCAACCATCGGGTCGTGATGGCGTCTAACGTTGAACCCGCTAGACAAGCCAACGTGAATAAATAAACTAGCATATTAACATCAAGTTAATAGGATAAAATAAATGACTTACAATTTAACAGCGGAAATAAATGTGGTTTCAAGCTAAATAAGGACAACATAATACATCGACGCATAATTTTCCCAAAACCTGGAGTCACAAACTCACAAACTGCCTATAAGAGTGCTAAATACATAACTGAAAGGAAATACATGTCTGCCTCTGAAACTGGGGGAAAAATAAGGCAGAATTAAAGACAATGGGATGGAAGAGACGCCAAGGCCCACGAACGCCAGCGGGTATACCTTGAAGCCTATATGATAGATGGAAGACACTCCCACTAATGATGTCCTCCGGATCGGGCTGCGTAATCTACATAACATAAAGAAGTGCAGGTGTAGCATCAATATAACCGACCCCATGTATTGAGTAAGTGCTGAGCCTAACCTCGGCGAAGTAGTGACGAGGCTAAGACACGACAACAAAGTGTACCTGTGCAGTTCAATAATATAGCATAAACTAAACGAGAATACAATTACGGGGAAAACATGCTGGGGGTAAGAGAAGGCAAATACTGAAATGACAGAAATGAAAACAACAGTCTGAAATATCTGAAAATAATCACGGGTAATTACAACACAGATTAAACAGTGATGGATGCGGCACGACATGTCCCATCGTGCATAATAACAATGTATAACACGGCACAGAATGTCCCCTCGTGCATAATCAATATAAACACGGCACAGAATGTCCCCTCGTGCATAATCAATGTAAAGCATGGCACGGAATGTCCCCTCGTGCAAAATAACAATATAAAAATTGCACGGAATGTCCCCTCGTGCAAAATAACAATATAAACATGACACGGCATCACCCTTCGTGCTTTAACACTCTTCCTCCCCCAAACAACAATCACAAACAAGGGCAACGAAATAAACAGAGTAAAAATAGAAATCCCGGCAAGGGAACATCAATTAAATAATTAAATCCCGGCAAGGGAACTATACAACGATGACCCGGCAAGGANGAAATAAACAGAGTAAAAATAGAAATCCCGGCAAGGGAACATCGATTAAACCATCAAATCCCGGGAAGGGAACATCAATTAAACACTTAAATCCCGGCAAGGGAACATCAATTAAATAATTAAATCCCGGCAAGGGAACATCAATTAAATAATTAAATCCCGGCAAGGGAACTATACAACGATGACCCGGCAAGGATACATTTCAATAGCTCTTTCTCTTTCTTTCACTTTCATTTCCATAATTTATTCTATTACTCGAGCCAATGCTCCAAAGGATATAATTATCTCATATTCCTTCATCATTCATTTCACAATTTGAGCCAATGCTCCAAGGATGTATCTCATATCTCCTCATTATTCGTTTTACAATTTGAGCCAATGCTCCAAAGATGTTTTAAACAATTTCCTTCACATGCTCATTTACATCATATAGGGATCATCAATTAAGCATAGGAATTACAACAAAACCGGAATATTCACAATATAGGGACTCACGGTCATGCTAGACACCAATGTATAGATACTCGTCACCATGCCTATACATCGTATTTGACAATTAGCAAATAGCAGATAATACCCGACTCCTATTCCCTCAAGCTAATGTTAGATCAAACACTTACCTCGGGTCCAAAATATAGCAATCAACCCTCTAACAGTGCCTTTCCTTTAGAATTCAACTCCGGAATGGTAGTATCTAGGCATAATCAACTCAAGTATATCAATAAGGACTCAATAATTCAATTACATAGCCTATTTACCCATCTCCATGCATTCTTTCAAAATAACAAAACTCGACCCCGGGCCCGCTTGGTCCAAACATAAGGCTTGGACCAAAACCATGTCACCTATTCACCCACGAGCCCGAATATATGATTTATTTTCAAATTCGACCCCAAAACGAGGTCTTAATCAAGAAAATTCAAAAGGGCCTAACTCTACCCAAATTCCAGATTTTGTACTCTAATTTGCATGTTTTAGGCTTAGGAATTCATTAATTATAGATGAAAAATGAAGAAAATGAGTTAAAATTTACTAACCCAAAAAGTTTTGGTGAAGGATGGCTTCAATGGATGCCTAAGGGCTTTGGAGAAGAAGAAGTTCGTTATTTTCTAAGTGAATCCTGTAGCTACTGGTTCTGGAAATATTTATATACCACTGGGCAAAATTGTGCATCGCGATCGCGGGAATGGGTATGCGATCGCGGAGAGTATGGTTCCTACACTCTGCGATCGCGGCTAAAAGAATGCGATCGCGAAGAAGAACCTGGGATCCCCCCTCACTGTGATCCCGAACAAGTGACTGTGATCGCGAAGAATACCTAGCCAGCCCCCGCCCAGACCCCATATGCCTCTATGCGATCACGAACTGTGCTATGCGATCGCATACAGGAACCGACCTCCTCCTACACCTAACTCTACGCGATCACAGAGGAACCTACGCGATCGCATAGAGCAAATCGTAAAACACTAGCAACAGCTAAAAAAACCAGATTTTCCATGTTTTTACACCCCGTTAATTACCCGAAACTCACCCGAGCCCTCGGGTCTCAAAACCAAAAACACATACGACTCCCAAATCATCCTACGGACTTATCAGTGCGATCAAATCGCCAAAACAACATCATATACATCGAATTAAGCCTCAAAATCCATGAATTCTATCAAATTTCATAAAACATCAAATTTTCCATTTTAAGTCCGAAACACGTCAAACGAAATCCGTTTTCAACCAAACTTTATAGAAAGCACTTAAACCATATGTAAGACCTGTACCGGGCACCGGAACCAAAATACGGGCCCGATACCATCACTTCCTAATCAGATTTCATTTTCAATTTCCTTAAATATTTTTCAGAAAATAATTTCACTCAAAAATTCATTTCTCGGGCTTGGGACCTCGGAATTCTAGTCGGGCATACGCCCAAGTACCATATTTTCCTATGGACCCTTCGGGACCGTCAAATCATGGGTCTGAGTCCGTTTACCCAAAATGTTGACCGTAGTCAAATTTATTCATTTTAATATCAAGCATTAGCATATTTCACAGAATTTCATATTTAAGCTGTCCGGCTACGCGCTCGGACTACACGCGCAAATTGAGGCAACTACAAATGAGGTTTTCAAGGCCTCGGAAGTACGAAATAGGTAATAAAATAAGTGATGACCCCTTTGGATCATCACAGAGAATGTGCTAGAGGCGCACTGAATTAAGACTGCACGAGAACTCCTCGTCTAGGTGGTGGTGCTTGATATCTGGCCTGCCAGAATGGACTCTCCCAAATCGACCTCGGCCTCTAGATGAGGCATCAAAGCTTTCTGAATGTCGGGACCTTTTGTCCCTACCCTGCATCATCTCTCTAGTTTCGCTGCGAATGTACTCAATATGATGTGTTATCTCCACAACATGGTGAAAAGAAGTCCCGGTCTTTGCCTCCCTAGAAATAGCAAGACAAATACTATGGTGAAGACCAGTAATGAAGCTCCTCAAAGGGAATTAAAATAGTAGAATTACGGGACAACTCTGTAAACCTCAACTCATAATTAGTGACTAACATCTGACCTTGATGAAGATATTCAAACTGCCTCCTCGGCTCATACCTCCTAGTGGAGGAACAAACTTCTCCAAAAAGACCTTGGAGAACTGAGCCCAAGTTAGAGGAGGGGAACCAACTGCTCTACCCTACTCATAGGTCTAACACCACCTCTTAACTGGACCCCTAAGATGAAACACATGAAATACACTTCATTGGACTCCGTGAGTGCGAGATTTTGAAGAATCTCATAGCAACCATCAAGGAAGTCGTGGGAATCTGTTGTAGGAGAACCATCAAAACGCAAAGGATCTATCCTCATAAACCTTTCTAACCTCTCAAGCTCATCCACAGACAAAGTAAACTCAATAATTGGTGTCGCAGTAACTACTGGATATGGTGCAATAACTAGAACCACTCCCAGCTTTTGAAAACCCAAATCAATCTACTCGTGTATACAAGTTGATGGAGTCCGCGCTCCGCGCCCTGCCTGAGAAGTAATCGCTGCAGTAGGAAACACCTAACCTGAGCCATACTTTCTAATAAACCAACTGTACGGACCAAGGCTTCCTCAACAACTTGCATAGCAAATAAATCATGGGGAACCTGAGTTGGTCCCTCCAACTCAACGTAGTTCAGAATCTGCTCCTTAATATGAGATGCTGGTGGCTCCTCAGCAGCTGCTCGAGTAGGACCCCAAACTACGGCGCATGCTCCACCCCTGCCTCTACCTCGGCCCCGGCCTCTTGCGGGCCTGGCCTGGGATAATGGTGTTTTCTCAACTGTACTAGAGGACGTGTTCTCATCATTTGTGAGAGAATAGAATAGTAAAGATTCAAACTTAGGGATAAACAAATCTGCATGGAAGAGAATGAAAGAAAGAGAAGTTTTCCTAACAGCGTTGTAGCCTCTCAAAGATAATTATAGATATCTGTACCGATCCACAAGGCTAGACATGCTCATGACTCGTGAGAACTAAGAAATCTAGTGCTCTAATGTCAACTCTGCCACGATCCAAAACCACCACCGGTAGTGATGGCGGCTATAACCCCACTCGCTAGGCATGCCAATCATAAAATTTGAAAAAAATAATATCAAGGTAAGCATAAATAATACTAAATCATTACACAAATCCCACAAGCTGCTGGTAACATAGAGTCATGAGCTCTACGATACGAATACAAGTCAACTAATATAAAATACTATCTGAAACAACAACAGTAATGAAAGGCGCAACATTACAGCACAACTCAGCTCACAATTCTCAATTGGGTCAAACTCTTAAAATGCAGAGTGTAGTAAGAGTACATCCGACCCCATGTAAGTTAGTAAGTAGCAAGCCTAACATCGTGAAAGTAGTGACGAGGTTGGCAAAGTCCGATGCTCATTTTTAACAACCAATAATAACAATGTTAACATAATAACGACATATAAGGAAAAAAAAGCTTAAATAATAAGTAGGATTATCTCTAACACGGTAAGAGACAAAATATGTATGCTTTTCAGTAGGGGTGGGCATAAAATTCGAAAAATCGAATTTCGAACCGGACTGAATTAATTTAATATTTCGATATTGATTTATTCGATATTTCGGTATTATTCTATATAGATGTTTTGGTATTTCAGTATTTTGGCACGATACCCGGTATTGAGTTTTCGATATTTCGATATACCAAAATATTAAGTGTTGTATTGACCAACCCACCCCTATTTCTATTTTCCAGCCCAATAAAACTAAGCCCAACACCCCCGACTACCCAACGCTCCAAGAACCAAGCCCCAACCAAGTATCAGTTCCCTAATTCCCCTAGTCCTTTCCTTCATTTCAATTTTCTAACGCTAGGTTTCTCTCAAAAAGCAACAAGCCAACAACAATTCACGACTACGAACTACCTAGTGTGCGAGTGCGAGTGCGAGTGCATGTGACTTTCGGGAGTGAGTGTTTTCTTTATCTGATCTACTCCTAAACGATTTCAGGTTAACAACCCTTTTCTGATTTTCTTCGGCGATAGAACATCGAAGCAGTATTTTGTGATTCTACATTGGCTTATTTGACCAATTTTATAAGTGTAAATTCCTTCACTTCTTACTATCTGTCTATTTTCTTGTATGGATTTGCTCTTTGTTGTTGCTGATTTTGATAATGCTTGGCCTTGTTGTGATTAAAGTTCTAATTTTTTTTCCCTTTTTGGCGGCGAATAGAAAGTTGCAAACTTCATCAAAGACGTTGACTTCACGACCTCGAGACGACGACTGCTTTTTGCTCATTGTTGACCCTCATTCTTCAATCGTCAAGTCTTCAACAGGTTCACAACTTCTTCATTCTTCAATCTTCAGTTTTCATCATTGAATCAATTTAGCATTAGTTTTTCAATCGTCTACTCCGGCGGAAAAATATTTTATAATGTTTCTGATTCTTTTTCTTCTCTGAAATAGGCGGCTGCTTGTTTGCTCATTGTTTGATTTTTTCTAGTCTACTGCTTGATTGTTCGTTTGTTCATAATTGAAATAGTCGACTGCTTGATTTGTTCATTTGTTCTTATTTTCCTCTAGCGTTTCTAGTCTCAATTTGTGTTTGTATCAGTTTTAGTTTTGTATAGATGGCGGATAAAAGTAGAGTAAGTGATGTTGGTTCAACTGAAAGCTTGCCTATTACTGAAGATAGCAATGCCAACACAATTGATACTCAAGATTCTAAGAAAGAAAAGTCATAGAATCTAAATCCACGATTTGGAATCATTTTGATAAATTTGAGAAAAATGGGGTCGATAAAGTGAGGTGTAGATATTGTAAGCAATCTTATGCTGCTATTTCAACTAGGAATTGAACAACAGGATTGAGATATCATTTGACTAGATGCAAATAATACTCACCTAACATTGATAAAGATAATACTCAAACAAGGCTATCCTTTCAATCTTGCCAAAAGGATGGAGGATCGCTTTTAGAAATTTGATCAAGCAGTGGTTAGGAGGACTTTAATTAAGATGATAGTTATTGATGAACTACCATTTAGCTTTGTAGAAACGGAAGGTTTTATGAGAACCGCTTTTTCCTCTTCCTTCTCGTAGAACAATAACAGTTTACAGTGACATTTTTTGTTCTTTGGTTATGTACTATAATATTTGCTTTCTTACCCAGAATCCCTCTCTCCCCCTGAAACAATAATCCTCCCCCTGCTGACCCTCCGCGATTCTGTCACCGCCGGACGTAGGTGACCTGGTAAGGCTTTTTTCTTCAAACATTATTTTGCTTGCGCTATTTTGCTTGTATCTGTTATTTCAACCTTATTGTTTATACCTAAGTAATATTTAGGGGTTCCTTCCTAGATTTTTCTGGCCATAATTTCACCTAGCAACTACTCCTAGAAAAGAGGATGATTGACCTTGTGATGCAAAGTTGAATCTTGAACACACACTCAGTACTGGAAATAGAATCTTATTCTAAACATGTAATATAGTATGGTACAGGCAGCCACATGTTTTGAAGTGATTTTGTCATGAACTTAAAGGTTCACAATAATAAGAGATAAATAACATGAAAAGAAAAGCTTTAAACAAAGAGAAAATTAGAAGAAAAAGAGTTACGAAATAAGAAGAATAGTGGGGAAGCTATTGGTTATTCATTCACTGCTTTCTCAGTGAATATATTGTCAGATATATACAAAAGGCTAAGAGGAATCACACGGCTTGCAACGGCTACCACTATTTCTAATTTCACAAATATAAGGATTGGTTTTTGGGGGGTCAACAAATCTTGTGGCCTGAAGCAAAACCTTTGGGGGGAGGGTTTTTTGCTTAAAGCCAAACCTTAAGAAGAGGCTTTAAAGTTATTTAATAAAAATTATATTTATTTCAATTTGAAACTTATTCTCTAGCTTTTTGAGCTACAAAGTTATTCATCATTTTTACAATAAAGTTTTCCTAATATGTATGCTGAGTTTTGAATAACCAGATCCATATATGAGTTGACATATTTAAATTTTGTCGGCATAGGCAATCCATGAAAGAGCTTTTTTTATTTCAAGTTTTTGCTTCAGTACTTGTCTACACTCAATTCCAAATTAGTTTAAAATTTGAATCAATGTATAATCAGATAAAAGAAACTTCTAAGCTTGAAAATTATAGGCGGACTACAATATGTGAGGAAAAAATTTAAAAAGGAGAGGAACTATTTCATATTGTATAACGCGATTTTTGGGCCTAAATCTTTTGGATGCCTGGGGTCGGGTGGGGTGGGGTTTCAGTTCCTTTGCTCTGAAGCCGGCCTCGTCAAGGATTAATTGGCAAATAATAAAACATCTCTCACACTTTCCTGCCAATCCCTATGCTTCGCCCTTTCATTCTATTTTACCAAGGATTTTGCCATATCAATAATGGCAAATATGGTACATGCGTTGTGCTTATATAACCTACAATATGGTAAAGCCTGCTGTAAACTATTTTTTCTTTTTTCTGGTTAAATTTTGAAAACAATAAATTGTTTTGGTTTTTTTTTTTTAAACTCTAAAAATACGAATTCCGGAAAACTAAATTGGTGGAGAACTGATGGAGCATCGTTGACTCTTCTTACCTAGGTCTTCAGCTTATTTCCTGGTGCCAACCTATAATTACCTAACTATGCAACTTTCCACCTCTTCTACTGCCGGAAAGATTGAAGCCTCTCTAAGAACACTATGCAAATTTGGTTTCTAAATTGTCAAGATGAGAAGGGGAAGTCCTACTTTAATGTTTAGAGTTGATAGTATACATATTTTATGTTACAGTCGATAGCTAAGAGACCACAATTTTAACTATATTATAAAAAAAGGGCAGTCTGGTGCACTAAGTTCCTGCTATGCGCGGGTCCGGGGAAGGGTTGGGCCACAAGGGTCTATTATACGCAGCATTGTCCTGCATTTCTGCAAGAGACCGTTTTCATAGCTCAAACTCGTGACCTTTTGGTCAAATGGTAGTAACTTTACCAGTTACGCCAAGATTCCCCTTCTTAATTATAATATAACAAGTTCAAATTACAAAAATATCTAGTTAGACATTATCTAATTCCGTGTTGTCCATGTGAAAGAAAAAATCATATTTCTACTTTCCGTTCAATTTTTCACCCCAGTTTCTCCTATTAAACTTCACATCCTTACAGTCTCGAGCAGAATTCAATAGCAACAAATTAGTTTGTTTGTTTGAATACACAAGCCCAAGCCCAATAGAAAAACTTCATGCATAATATATGTTCCTTGTAAAGGGTTTTTCATTGTAATATGTGTTCATACTTGTATTTATCATTAATCATGGAAACTGGTCGCTTTGATATAATTTTTTCCTTAGTCAATTGCCACTCAAGTGGGCTTTGCAGACCCATGAAATAGAAACTATTAAAAAAAAAAATCCCTTACACCCTCAAAATAGTGCTCTAAAAGGTTGTACCTCTCCGCATCAGGTGCCCGTCAATTGAGCCGCCAGAGAAAGATGAAAGAACAGCAGGATATCTTAGGGAATAATAGGATTGAAGATGTTAGATGGCTTTGTTCCTTAACAGAGTCTGAGATAGTAAGTTACTCTTCTTTCCTTTATCCTTTTTCTTTTTTATGAGGGCCAATATCTTAGGTGCGGTTTGGTTGAATTTTTAGGATTTATTGATAGGTCTGAAAGTGTTGATACAGCAACGTGCCAAACAGGTTGGTCACGAGTCTTTAGCAAACAAGTTTGATTTGAAGACCCTTCGAGCCTTTAGTGAGTTCTTTCTTCTTCCTTTCCAGAAATATATAACTTTTATTTGACTTTATTTATAGGTTGCACCATCTTTAAATCAGTAAATAAATTGGTATTTGCTGTAGATCTTTGAATTCTTTATCTGTTAGTAATTTTCCTTCAGATTGATAGTAACTTTTCTTTCTCAAAAAAAAAAAAAAAGTATTTATGTAAACCTTGAGCTTGATATGTAAAATTTGCACAGCTAGAGTAAGTAAATAACACAAGGAGAAGAAAGAAGAATGAGAATAGTAGATAAGAAGGAATTAGAGAGGAGGGAATTCAGTTTTTTATTCATCAAAACAACTGTGAGATGACATATTCAGAGGGTTCTAAAATGGCTTAGTACGTGATGGAGATGGACTTGAAAGAGGTTTATTTGGGAAGAGCTTTAATGGACTCAGTGTTTTGAGCAATGTGCGGCGACAAATAGCGACGAGGGCCCGCTTCACTGCGGCGAGAGGCGCGCAGCGAAGCGCTCGCCTTTTTGACGTGAAGCGACAATTTATACAAAAACATAAAATATTATATACATATAACTAAAAATTCAATAACAATAATATATTAATAAATATCATTCAAAAATTAAAGACTCAATAGATAGTCATAGAATCATAGTTGATACTAGATTCATAAACTAAAGTCTAATAGTCTAAAAATTTAAGCAACATAGCAGAAAAACAGAGAAAGAATATAACAGAGAAAAACAGAGAAAGAAGTTACTGTCTCTGCTTGGTTTTGAAAAAACAGAGGAAAAAAATTTAAAAAACAGAGATGAAAGAGATGATGGAGAGACAGAGCAAAGAAAGAAGAAAAACAGAGCAAAGAAAGAAAGAAAGAAAAAGAAAAACAGAGCAAAGAAAGAAAGAAAGAAGAAGAAAAACAGAGATGGGTGAAAGAGACGAAAAACAGAGAAGAAAGAAGAAAGAAGAAAGAAGAAAGAAGAAAGAAGAAAGAAGAAAGAAGAAAGAAGAAAGAAGACCAGCAATGGTGGTCAACCAGAAGAAGAAGAAAGTAGAAGAAGAAAGGAGAAAAAGAAGAAAAGAAAATAAAGGAACATACCTGGTCGCTTATGGCAGACGATGGAAGAAGAAGAAGAACAGAACCCTCGAACTCGAAGAAGAAGGGTCGCGTATGACCTGATATAACCCAAGTCCTAATTTGTTGTTTTAGTATAAACGATGCCTTTTATTGTGTTAAACTCAAATAGCGACGTCTCTGGTCGCCTCTCGCATCGCATCGCATCGCCACTCGCAATAGAGGCAGAGGCGCACGCTATTCTGCTTCGCAACGCAACAGACCCAGTATGCCGCTACAGCCTCGCCTCGCCTCGCTGCACGCCTTTAGCGCTGTAGCGAGCGCTATTTATAACACTGAATGGACTCATTATGAGGGTGTTTGGATTGGCTTAAAAGCTAGTCAAACCAACTTAAAAGCACTTTTTGGCTTATTTTGGTGTTTGGCAAATACAAAAAGTCAAGTACTTTTAAGTCAAAATAACAAAAAACAAGCCAAAAGCAAACAGATGGTCTATCCCAACTTCTTTTTGGGCTTTAAAGCTACTTGAGTTTGACCAAGTAATTTACCCTATTATCCCTTACATACTTCTATAATTGCCAAAGTACCCTCTCTTACTAAAACCTCTAACCCGTTTTTTTTCTTCCCATTTCTTCCTATCTGGTATCATAACCTTGTTTCTCAACTTCAAGAGCTTTCTAACTCCGTCGGATTCCACTTTTGAGTCATTTGCTTAATTAAAAAGGAAATCAGAAGGCAAGAAAGTGATCTTTACGCGGTTCTTCGATTTTAAGAAATACTTTACGTCGATTTATTTACTTTGTCGGTAATTTTATATGGATTATTTATATAATTCAAGTATATATTTTTAGTTAAAATTATTAATTAATGCTTTACATAACAAGTACTTTATATTAATTAAAATAATCTTTTCTAATTAGTATTATAACTTAAACTGAAATGATACACAAATTAATCTGCAATTAGAGTTAATTCAAAATAAAAAATGCACTGATAAGCTTATTTTTAATGTTGACAACTTTAAGGGCATCTCGGTCATTTTAACAGGAAAAAAGTGTTTACCAGCACTTGTTTACCAAACATTTCAATATCTTTTATCAGCTTAAGCACTTCTATCCAAACACGTAACTACTTATTTTTTAAAATCAGCTCAAGCACTTAAAAAGTGTTTTTAAACACTTGTGCTTAAAAGCCACTTTTTTCCGGCCAATCCAAACGGGCTCTATATCATTGGGCTACTTCATAAGCATCCATGAAGGTGGCAGGATTGGCTATCCTCACTAGAGAGCTTATCTTCGATTTTGCTGCCCTTCTACTAAAGCAGTTTCCAACATTTGCGGTCCTATTGCAAGCTAAGAAGCCACTAGAATAAAGAAAGAAGATTCTAGCTTCCGACAGGTATAGTGGTATTTAGGTTTTGCTTCCCTTTTGCCTAAGGCAGTTTCATCTTTTAGAGCTGCTGCTTTTGGGGAATGGGAGAGTGTGTGTTCAGATGCTCCTAAAATTAGTAATGTTTCTGTTTCTTTTTTTCCTTTTTGGGTATACTTATCTATTGCACTAGAATAGAAGTTCTTTATTTGATGGAGTATTCTTTGTTGATGCGTGCAATGATTTTCTCAACTTTACCTTATCTGCTTTGACAGTTATGCAATTTGTTAGTACTTTATTGAAGCATGATAGCTTACAAGATTTGTAATATGAGGTCAATGGGTTTAGTTGCATTGAACTAACTTGGCTATGGGAAAGTAGAAGTTAGAATAAGTCCTCATTGCATCACTGCAGCTGTCCAAATCAACATAGGCAAAACGCTCTAGGTGATTTCTTCCCATCGGCCTAAGTTTTGGTGGCTGAGTTACCTGGTACCTATGCTAGTTGGATGTAGCAGGTACCCACTGAAATAATCGAGGTGCGTGCAAACTGAGTTGAACCTTTGAAGAATAATTAAGTTATTGTGGGTTTTCTACCCCTAATGGGGTTCCCTCTTGGCTTATTTCTTCTTGTGCTGTGTAATTTATCCGGCATGAATATCTTTCCTTGTTTTATCATCATCTCCCTTCTTCTCTGGCCACCTATTTAACATATGAACTTTTATCCATTTCTAGCATTATTGTAATCTCAAAAGCTTTACCATATATGCCTTAATGGCATCAGCTTTTAATTCCCTCAGACATTTTGTAAAAACTCACACCTGTTATTTCAGTTTGCCGTTTCTTTCTGCCAATGATTTTAAACTACTAAAGTCTTTTTCAGTATAATTATTACTAGTTATGACTTTCTGAAAGAATCTATGTAAATGACATGAATCACACACCTTTTGGGTGAAGTTGTGATCACTTCAGTATTAGAGTATCTTATAATGTCTATTCTGCAGGTTTCATTTTGATGGAGAATCTTAAAGGAAAACTTAAAGATCTCTCCTGTATACCTGGTACAGACGAGTCCTCAGCAAATTTAGGTGCATGTAATCTGTTGAATTATGATCTAGACAAGACTTTTGCCAATACGGAGGTTGAACAACTGAGCTCCTACATTTGCAGTGATAAGAGGAAGAGAATTATGGAGAGGTAAGTTAGTGTGAGAATTTTGTAAATTTTGTAAGCAATCTCGTTTCTGCACACATTTTGTCAGAATGTGCACAAAACATGAAGGTCTGTTTGCCGACTTTCGGCTTCATCAATATGGTAGTCGTGTTCTATTGCTTTAATAGGCCGCGTGATTGAACTGTAGATATCATTTGTTTCAACTTGTTTTCTTTTAATCTCTTTGGAAAGATGAATGATTTCAGACCCTCACAGTATTTTGTGTCCTGAGTTTGCTGTAGGTTTTTTGAAGACACATCTCCAAATAGGAAGCAGAGAGCTAACAGTGGCAGCAGTAGTGATTGATATAAGTAGATTATGAGTTCTCTCCTATGACCTATCTATCTTGCTTGAGAAAGCCTGTTGTATGTATAATCAAATTCCATCTAATTTTTGAGCTGTTAAAGATGGCTTTAGTTTTTGTAAATGTAGTATAAAAAAGTTGGTTTGGATTGGAGGAGAATAAAAGGAATTTTCATTTGGTTGCTTGATGGATGTTATTAACATGACTCTTTTCTTCTCTCGCTTATGAATGTAGCATCTTTTGCTCTTTTTTTCTTTCTTATTTATTCCCTTTTAATTTTTATGCCACAAGCTTTCCTTAGTTTGTTTCACCAACTATTTATGCAGCAATGGATAGTTTATGTTATGCGTGGATTGTATACCTACGGAAATAATCATCATTATGAAAAGCTTGCGATACCAAAGTAATAATTGGTTTTATCGCTAATATGTTGTCCCATATAACTAGTTAGATTCTTGCTAAAGTTATATACTAGGTACGAACTATGTGAGGTCTTATGCCACAAACTAAATGCCTGTATTAATAATCAAAAGTGTTTTACTGGAAGTCGTATACGTTTGACCAAAAAATAATATGGGACCTTTTGCCAAATTAATTAAAAGATAAATGAAGTGATGGGTAAATTCTAGTCAAATATAATGAATCTTAGATCTAACACGTGTTCATGCAATAATGTCCGAAAATATACCTAATTATTGAATGAGGTTACTAAATTTAGCTGTAGAGGATGTGTGATGAGACAATAATGAGCAATAAATATGCAAAATGACAATAAATGTAAATAGGAAGAACGATTCACCCCAAATATTGAATGAGGTGGATGATTCCTCCCTCTGACAACAATATGAGACAAATGATAAGGAAATGAACAAAGTTTTCTCGGATCTGATGAGTGGAAAGACAGAATAAACAACAAATCATTATGGAAAGGTAATGTTTGTATTCTTTCTCAACAGTCAGCTTTTTCTATGAGTTCTTATCCAGTGAATCTTACATGCCTTTTTGTCCCCTATCTTTTACTATTTATATGGGATATATCCAAAAATCTTAAAAATTACAAAAGAAGGAATATTTAATAGGATATTCCTTTGGTGATTCTAAGACTACACAAGTCGTTATTCCTATTCTTCCCTACTCGACCTCGGCTTTAATATCTTCCTGGGCGGTTCCTCGTTGTTAGACCCTGCTCGACCTCGACCTTAATGTTTACGTCAAGGCCGTAATTCTCACACTAACTTACTTCTATTTGCTGAACTTCCTCAGTCAGATTTTGGCCCATACAGTTAGTCCCTCCACTTATTGAGGTCGTCCTTCGATCAACCTCAATGAGAGGACTTTATCAACAACAATTCTGGAGAAATCTCGACGTGATGGTCGAGCAGGGGTGATCGTTGTCGAGATGATGACATGCCACTTTGAGGGTTGTGGCCAGTGAAGTTAGTATAGGGTGATGTCACCGTCGCATGCGTCATCATTCTGCAGCTTTTCGATGCGCTGCATTGTTCCGCGAGCCCCTGTCGTTTCGATTCTAGTGCCATTGGCGGTTATTCGCATCAGTTTGAGTGTTCCGGTTGCCTATAAATAAAAGGGGGAAACCTCTTAGATAAGCTTTTGCATTTTCTGAACTTCTTAATCTTGCACCATGTGTCTTCTTCTTCTTCTCGTGTTCATACCCCCTGTAATTTCTACAGTCACCGTCATTTCTTCATTTCCGGATCCACCGCATAACCATTAACGAAAGATGACTAACGGGGCTTTCAACATCGAGACTGTCTCCCACCCTACCCCATTATCGGTGGCCATGCCCTTTGGTGGAGGAGAGTCCATGGTTATGGAGGGCGAAAGCTTCCCCACCATGGAGGAGGTCATTCCCCGTAACCTCACTTCCAGGTCCGACTTCTTGAAGGAGCCTGCTCATGACCCCGAGACCACGAGGGGTGAGATGGAGGCGAAGCACCTAGCCGCCCTTAGGGCCAAATACAACATTCCTGCTCATATTGACCTGGTTCCAGCCGGGGACAACACGATTCAAATTCACCGGCCCGGGTGCTGCGCATTTTACGCCTACCCATTCCAAGTGGGATATTCTCTTCCTCTTCCTACGTTGGCGGAGGAGTTCTACCGTTACTACAACGTCTGCCCGACACAACTTCCCCCTACCTTTATAAGGTCTTCCTTATGTTGACAAAGTTTGCAGAGCTGGCCGGCTACGAGGTTTCCATCCATCACTTGTTGCATCTCTTCGCGCCGAGCTTCTATACGGGCACGATGATCCACCTTCGCCACCGCGGGACCAAAGGCCTCGTCGCAGGGATGGACGACATGACAAATTGCCAGTTTTGGGTCAACTATTTCTTTTTCAAACCCGAGCACGTGGTGGCGAACCCTAGCGGGTTTCCTGAGCAATGGAATTTTTCTCGTAAGTATCCCTGTTAATTGAAGTACGTACTCTCACTTCTCTTCTTGTTTTGTGACTTGTTTTTTTTTTCGCCGTGTAGCTGAGAGACATCCCCCTTCCTTGGTCGTCGATATCAGTGACTGGGTGGCTCGCGTCCCGCCTCTCACCGTAGGGATCTGTGACCGGGCGTCCTTCAACAAGAGGTTCGGGCCCCAGCCATCGACCGGTAAGTCGGATATCAGCTTTTAACTATTTCGACCTCGTCGTAATCCATTTCTTTCTTTTGCTTATGGTTTCCTTTTGATGTCAGGTCGGAGGGCTTCTAAGAAGGCGAAGCCCCCATATTCCTGCATTTCTCCAGGCGGTTGCCTCGGCTAGGATGCAGTTTGTGTTGGCCGAGTCTGTGTGGAATACTTCCTCTCAGACTCCGGTGTTAAGTGGACCTGGTCGCCAGATGGACGTTCCTTCAGTAGAGACCCCGCCCTACCCGGTGCTGCACCTAGTGGATGAATCTTCCCCCGGCGAGGAGGGGGCATCACCGTTAAAGAGGCGAAGAGTAGAGGCTGGCGAAGTGAGTACGGATGCGGCCGCATCTGAGGGCCCAGTTATTCTAGGTGTGGAGTCCGCGTGTCCTCCGGTTGCGGGGATTGTTCCCCCGCCAGAGGTCGTTGTAGAGGAGACGCTGGCGGAGACAGCATAGGCTGCTATGTAAAGGGGAAACCGGTGGAAGCTGAGGTCGACTCTTCATCTGTTGGTGGTAGAGGAAAACCAGTTGTTGTAGATGATGAGGGGTACGGTTTTGATATCGACTCTGAGGAAGTGCAGACCTTCTAAGAGAGGTTCACCCGAGTGGAAGTGAGGATCGAGGGGTCCACTCGAAATATTGTTATCCCCGTGGATTTCAACCTGCTGGTCAACTCGGAACGTGTGGTTCCGGCTTTGTCCCCCTTGTGCACGGACACTGAGAACAGGACTCTGCAGACGTTGAAGGATGCGGACCTATCACTAGGCATTTCCGTGATGGCCTTACGAGTAAGTTATCTCTTTTAGCGTTTTAATTTCTTCTTTCCTTTATTTTTATTTGCCTTTGCTGACCTCTATTCGTTTGTTTATCAGACTCTCATTCTGGAGATTGAGAGTGCCTATAGGAGGAGAAGAGGGCGGCCCTTTATAAGAGGATGGAGTCTAAATACAGAGAGTACCGTACCAAGTACCGAGCGTTGGTCAGCATACTTAGTGAGGAGGATCAATTCCAAACTCTCCGGGACGAGTTGAAACAGAAAGATGAGGAATTGATGGAGAAGGATGGTGAGCTTGTGAGAGCCATTGGCAGGTGCACCGTGCTCGAAGGGACGTTGAGAGCCAAAGATGATGAGCTTGAGGTGAGCAAGGGGGTTATAGCCGAGTGCGTTGACCTCCAGGCTCAGGTAGCATCTTTACGGGCCGAGCTCGAGCAGATTGAGGCCAGAGCCAATGGCTTAAGAGTTGAGTTAGCCGCAAAAGCTGCAGAGTTGGAGAGGATAGAGAAAGCCAGAACGACAGCTATGGCGGAGGCGGCAGCACTAGCGGATACCCTTCGCGCCTTCAGATTCTAAGGAGGCGAGGCTCGAGGAGCGGATTGGTGGTTTAGAGACAGAGGTCTCAAATCTGAACGAGCAAATTACTGTCCTCAAGGCCGAGAAGGCGCAACAACTGGCTCAACCGTCTACCTCCCATGCTTCTACTTATCCCAGTGTGTCACGGGATTCGTACGAGAAGTGGGTTCATGCTGAGGCTCAGCTTGACATATATAAGGCTTTGATGACGGGCGGGAAAGCTTCTGAGGTGTAATTCGAGGATGCTCGTGTTAAGGCACGTGCAGCTCGTATAATGACGACGAAGATGATTTGGACGGGCTCGAGCCTGGTGCTTAGTATAATGATGAATACTCCGATGACAAGGGAACCAGTGGCGATGGCGATGGAGATGAGGGAGCTGCAGTCGATTAGTATGCTTGTCCTTGTATTTTTTTTCTTCTTTTCTTCTCTTTTTTTTGCGGGCACTTGTTTGTCCCTTGTAAGACGACTTTCTTGTGATGATAATACTTTCATTGTCTGTTCTTGACCTTCTTATTTTTCCCTTGAATGTTTTTCTTGATTAACTGTAAGTTGAGCTAGTTCGAGGTCGAATATTAACTTATAATTTTACTCGAACGATGTCGGATCATAAGTTGGTTCGAGCAAAGTCGAGTGTCGACTTATAAGTTGATTCGAACGAGGTCAAATGCGAGTCTACACGAACGAGGTCGAGTGCTGACTTTAAATTAATTCAAACGTAGTCTATTCAAGCGAGGTCGAATGTGGACTTGAAAATTAGTAAGAACAAGGTCGAATGTAAGTCGATTCGAGCGAGGTCGAATGTAGGCTTAAAAAGTAACTCGAACGAGGTTGAATGTAAGTCGATTTGAGCGAGGTCGAATGTAGGCTTAAAATTTAATTCGAACGAGGTCGAATGTAAGTCGATTCGAGTGAGGTCGAATATAGAGTTAAATTTAATTCGAACGAGGTCGAATGTAAGTCGATTTGAACGAGGTCGAATGTCGGCTTAAAAATTAATTCGAACGAGGTCGAATGTAAGTTGATTCGAACGAGGTCGAATATAAGTCAATTCGAGCAAGGTCAAATGTAGACTTAAAAATTAATTCCAACGAGGTCGAATGTTCATTTCCTGCGCTGGCGTAATGTGTAAACTTTGTGGAGACATGTGAACATCATATGTTTGCATATTTCGCTTTGTTTATACATTCATTGGAGAAGTTTACATGTTTCTGCTATGTTCGTACATACATTCGAGAAGTCCTAGTCTATCTAGTCTCTTCATTGGCCGACCTGGAGAAATTGTTGGGAGATCGGGCGATGAACTGATACTCAACTTCGAGATGCCCTCTTCGTCACCTCATCAAAAACCTCCTCGAGAAAACCCAACTGGGACAAAACTCGGGTGAGGGAAAAGAGTACGACTTGGAGGACGCCTTATCTTTAGAAGTTGAAGTATTTGAGGTGAGCAACGTTCCAATTGTTAGATAGCAATTTTCCTTCCATTGGTCCCTAGTTTACTGCCGTCCTGATTTTGTGTGGGCCGTCCTAATTGGTCCCTAGTTTTCCTTCCTGTGGATATTTGCTCGCCTGTGTATTAGCTTTGAGTATGTAGTCCCCGACTTTGAGTGGTTTGGCTTTGGCTTTTTTGTTGTAACACCGCTCTGCTTGTTGTTTTTGGGCTACCATCCTTATGTAGGCTATGTCTCTTCGTTCTTCGGCTTTGTTGAGATCTTGCCTTCTGTTTTCGGTCGTTGCTTGGTCCGCTTTCATTTGAATATCTTAGGCTTGGTTCCCTGACCTCGACCGGTATCATTACATCAGTCCTATAGACTAGTGACTATGGCGTTTCCCCTGTGCTCGTCTTTGGCGTGGTGCGATATGCCCATAACACTTGTGGTAGCATCTCTAGTCACAGTCCCTTGGCGATTTCTGGTTTCTTTTTCATGATATTCAATACTATTTTGTTGGAGGATTCATCCTGGCCGTTGGCGGCAGGGTGATACGGCGTAGAGAGTATTTTTTTTTATGTGCCATTTCTCGAAGAATTCAGCGACTTTTTTCCATGTGAATTGAGGTGCGTTGTCACAATTGATTTACTTGGGAATGCCGAAGCGGCACACGATGTTCCTCCATATAAAGGTGGTCACTTCTTGTTCGCGTATTTGATAGAATACACCTGCTTCCACCCATTTAGAGAAATATTCAGTTAAAACCAAAAAGAATCGTACATTACCTCGTCCTGCGGGAAGTGTGCCAACGATATCCATTCCCCATTTGATGAAGGGCCAGGGCAATGTGACTGAGTGAGGTGCTCGTCCGCTTGATGGATCATGGGGGCGTACTTGTGGCATGATTCACACTTTTAATAAAATCGGTTAGTTCCTTTTTTATTGTGGGCCAGTAGTAGCCTGTTTGTATGAGACATCTGATTAGGGTTCGATTATCGGTGTGAGCTCCGCAATGGACCTCGTGGACCTCTTCTAGGACACGTCTTGTCTGGTTCGGTCCCAGACCTTTTGCTAGAGGGCCGCCATATGTTCTCTTATATAGGTCGTTGTTAATGATATTATACCTGGCTGCTTGCATTCAAAACTTTTTTGCCTTTTTTTTGTCGTTCGGGAGCACGCCGTCTTGCAGGAAGGCGATGATACAGTTGCGCCAGTCCCAAGTTAGGTTAATGGTGCGTACCTCAATTTGGTCGATGTTGGAGTGGAGGAGCGTGACCACGTTCTCTTTTTTGTTTATGCTTTTGGTAGCTGCTGCCGATTTGGTGAGGACGTCTACCTCGGTGTTCTGTGTTCGAGGTATCTGGTCGAGCTGGCATTCATCGAACTCGGGTAGCAGCTTGTAGATCTTGGCCTGATATTTTTGTAGCCTTTGTTCCTTGATTTGGAAAGTCCCTGTGACTTGTTTGACGACGAGTTGTGAGTCACATCGGAGGACTACTCGTCGTGCTCCATATTTGAGGGCCAGTTTTAATCCTGTAATCACTGCCTCATACTCGGCCTCATTGTTAGTCATATTGGGACACCATATGGACTGACGAATCACTTCGCTTGTTGGACCTCGAGTACGAGTCCCAGTCTAGATCCTGACGCGTTGGAGGCGCCATCGTGTATAGAACCCATAGGTCGTATAGCTTGGGGAAAGTACTAGTGGCTTCCCTTTCGACCTCAGGTATTATTTTAGCGCTGAAGTCGGTGATGAAATCGGCAAGTACTTGCGACTTTATCGTTGTTCGCGGCTGATAGGTTATATCATGCTCGCTTAACTCGATGGCCCATTTATCCAACCTACCCGACAGTTCGGGTTTGTGTAGGATACTCCTCAGGGGAAAGGTTGTGACCACTGAGATAGGGTGGAATTGGAAGTAGGGTCTAAGCTTTCGTGAAGCTACGACTAAAGCCAGTACTAGCTTTTCGAGGTGAGGGTACCTCGTTTCAGCGTCCACCAGGGTTTTGCTAATGTAGTAGATTGGAGATTGCGTACCTTTGTTTTTGTGGACCAGGACTGCGCTCACTGCAACGTCGAACACGTCCAGGTAGATTAGGAGGTGCTCTCCGGGTTCTGCCTTTGCAAGCAGCGGGGCGAGGACAAGTATGCCTTTAATTCTCTCAGGGCGTTGATGCACTGGGAGTTCCATTGGGATCCGTTATATTTTTTGAGTACGCAGAAAAATTTGTGGCATCTATCAGAGGATCGGGAGATGAACCTCGATAGGGCGGCTATACGGACGGTCAACTTTTGTACTTGCTTCTTGCTGGTCAAGTTTTCTGGTATTCCTTCTATAGCCTTGATTTGGTCGGGATTAACCTCAATGCCTCTCCACCACCAAAAAGCCGAGGAATTTTCCGGCGCATTTCTCGGAATTCAACTTCATGTCATACCGCCTAAGTATGTCGAAGGCCTCCCTCAAATGGTCGATGTGATCTTCCTTTCTTTTCGACTTGACCAACATGTCGTCTAAATATACTTCCATCATTTTGCCGAGCTGCTCTTTGAACATTTTGGTTACTAGCCTCTGATAGGTTGCCCCTGCATTTTTCAGTCCAAACGGCATGACTCTGTAGCAGTACATCCCTTCGTGGGTGATTAAAGTGGTTTTTTCCTAGTCCTCCTCCTCCATGAGGATTTGGTTGTAACCTGAGTAGGCGTCCAAGAAACTTAACAGCTCGTGTCCTGCTGTTACGTCGATGAGTGGGTCGACGTTCAGCTTGTGTATTTCTATTTCCTTCGGGGTGCCTGGCATATCTGCATGGGAGAAGGCAAACAAATCTATGTTATTAGATAAAAATTGATGGAATTTACCTAGTTCTTGAAGTTTGTGGCCGATATAAGCTTTTTTTATTGTGGTCATTTTTATCTAGTTGGAAGGGGTCAAGGTCTTCCACAGTTGATCCCGTGGCTTCTATGATTTCGGGGTCTTTGATGACGTCAGTATGTTTGTCGTCGTCTGACCTCGACCTCGCTAATTGCTATGCTTCCGTGCTTCTACTTTTCAACTATTGGTGTATGTGCAATCCTGGTCGATGTGGTAGCATTCCTGGGCCGTGCGCTGCTCGCCATGAATATTAAACACTCCCCACGGGGTGGGAAATTTGACAACTTGATACAGGATGGATGGGATGGATTTCATGGCGTGTATCCAAGGCCGTCCTATGATGGCATTGTTCGCCGTGTCTTGGTCCATGATGTGGAACGTTGTCTCCAGGGTGATGCCACCGGCTAGGAAGGATAGTGTGATTTCTCCTGAGTTCCGGTCAACTGCATTGTTAAAACTTGTTAGCGTGATGCAGTGTGGCACTATATTATCCTCGAGCCTCATTTGCGTGAGGACTCGAGGGTGGATAATGCATGCGCCGCTCCCGTCATCTACCATAATCTGTCTTACATCAGTATCTAAAATGCGTAAAGTAATAACAAGAGCATCATAGTGAGGGAAAGTCAAACAGTGGGTATCCGACCCATCGAAGATGATACTTTTTTCGAGGTCTTCATACCGTTCATGGGTGATCGACCGCTTCAATTTGTGGGTGGTTGTGAATTTCACGTGATTGACTATCATGTCGTTGCCTCCGCCGATAATCATCAGGATGGTGCGGGATGGGGAAGGTGGTTTCGGAGGGCCTTGGTGCTATTCTTACCCACGAGTAAAGTTCGCTCTTCCTCGGTCGCTCATCAGCTCTCTTAAATGCCCTTGGTGGAGCATGTTCACTACCTCCAATCTTAAGGCGATGCAATCTGCGGTCTTGTGACCTCGTTCCTGATGGAATTCACAGAGGGCGTTTGACTTCCTGGTGTTTGGGTCGGACTTCATCTTTAATGACCATTTAACCTTTGGGCCGAGCTTCTCTAAGGCGTAGACAATTTCTGAAGGGGAAACACAAAAATTGTGAGCAGATAATAATGGAGGCATACCTCTTTCGCTTCGGTGAGTCCCTCTTTGCGGACTGGACGGGTCATCGCCATTGCGGGGTGGGGGTGGTGGTGGGGGGAGGGGGCAATTCTAACATACAAATGATGTCTCTCGTGGTTGGGCGCGAACCCAGGTGATCCCTTCTGTTATCATTCCTACGGTCCTTTCTTGACTCCATTTGGACCGATGTTAACAGCTATATTGGTCCGTTAAGGTCGTCCTCACCTGCTCAACTCGGTACAGTAGGCATTGTGTATTTCTTCCCAAGTGGTGGTGGTGGTGGGGGGATACTTCATAAGCCTGCTCAACAGTTTCTTGGTCGCCCTTGAGCCGCTCCTGTTCAACCCGTTTGAAAAGTTGCCACTGCCATTCCTCTGATACGTTTGGAAGTGTCATTCTTACTCTATTGAACCAGGCGAGGAAGTCCCGGAGCCCTTCGCCGGGTGACTGTTTAGTGACGAATATATCGTTCACCCTGGCTTCTGCTTTCTTGTCCCCGGCGTGGGTAGTGACAAACTTTTATGCCATCTCCTCAAATATTTCTATGGATCGCACTGTCAATTGTGAGTACCATGTCAGAGATCCCCCGGTTAGAGTTTCACCAAACCTTTTCAGCAGTACATATGACACTTGTTCTTTAGCGAGATCGTTGCCTTTCACTGCGGTGACGTAGTGGATGATGTGATCTTCCGGGTCCGTTGTGCCATCATATTTTTTTAAGTATTGCGGCATCTTGAATGTTTTGGGTATAGCATGTGGTGCAGCCTCGTTGCTATACGGTTGTTCCATGAACCAGACGACATCCCTTTTTGGTAGAAGTTTTGGGGTGCCCGGTATCTTATCCACCCTTTCTTGGTGCTCTCTCATTTGGTCGCATAGTGCTTTGTTCTCGTTCTCCATCTCCTCCATTTTTCGTATAATAGCAGCGAGGGCGTCATTACATGCATCATTAACAGTGTGAGTGATACCTGTTGAAGGAGGGGAGGGGACGTGTTGTTCATTGGTTGTTGTTGTGATGTCGACTCGTGCATCCTCACTGCTCTCCTTTTGAGCAGGTTTGACGAGTATACCGTTCAGTGTACTCGTTAGCCATGATTCTAGTAGGTTTTTCACTGCTGGGTGTGCTTCTTCTGTCATGGACGTAGAGGCTCCCTTTCCATGGGAGGCGGTAACGCTGCCATGAGGGAGGGGTGAACCAATTCGCCTAGGAGAAGCGCTTGGTGTCACGTTCTCCTCGTCTTCGCCGTTAACTTCATTGGTGGTGTTTAGGAGATTAGCAGTAAGGCTTGCCATTGCCTTCAATCTTTCTTCTCCATTTCCTTCCATGTTAGATCGTGCAAGTAGAAAAGAAAAAGTTCTGTATTTTGCTGTTCGTGTGTTTTTTGTAGATATAGAAAAACTATGACTTTGACTAGAAAATCCCCAAAGACGGCGCCAAATTGTTTGACCAAAAAATAATATGGGACCTTTTTCCAAACTAGTTAAAATATAAATGAAGTGATGGGTAAATCCTAGTCAAATATAATGAATCTTAGATCTAACACGTGTTCATGCAATAATGTCCCAAAATATACCTAATTATTGAATGAGGTTATTAAATGTAGTTGTAGAGGATATTCAATAGGATATTGCTTTTGGTGATTTTAAGACTACACTAGCCGTTATTCCTATTCTTCCCTACTCGACCTCGGCTTTAATGTCTTGTTCGGCGGTTCTTCGTTGTTAGACTCTGCTCGACTTCAGCCTTAATGTCTACGTCAAGGCTGTAATTCTCACACTTACTTACTTCTATTTGCTGAATTTCCTCGTTCAGATTTTGGCCCATACAGTATACAATATTAGACACTAATGTTTTTACTTGAAATTTCTGAATCAGTAGTATTAAATTAGGTAATGACGTTATAAACCTAAATTTGTACGTACGATTAAAACAAAAATTTTAATTAGTGAGCATTGGTGATTATATATTAATTTAGCGTCGCACGAGACACAAGATTTATGTGTAAGTTGATCAAAGATATGATAATTTGGTAAACAAATAAACTCTCAGCCCAAGGCATATATATTTTCTGATTGAGTGAATGTAATATGCCATAAGAAAATGGAGAAGAGAGTTTAAATTTTAGCAAAAACAAAAAGAATGTAAGTGTTGATTGAGAGATAATTATATTTGAGGAAAGTAATATGCACAAAAAAATTTACCTTCCGATGTGCACGCATATCTTAGAGTATATTCTCTGATTCAGTGACTGTTTTTGTTTAATAAATGTAGAATGACTGAGTGTTACAAAGCAACGTTCATTTTTTCAGAGAGAGTATGTGTATTTTAATCAAGTGGGCATGCAAAGAGGGTTAAAAACTGCCAAAATGAAGTGAATTTCATGAAAGACGGTGTGGCAGGCTTAGCACTGACACTTACACCATACTTGATGATTAACGGCTTTATTGCTTCTTTAATTAGAGGGTAATTGCAGTGAAGTTATAATTACCATACTGTAAGTTGAGCAAAATAACTTCTGAGACATTCTTCACTTTTCTTTTAACCATACTACTAAATTGTGATATTTATTCCTGCAAAGTAATTCTTCACATTGATCTTTATTTTTATATAAATATAAAATTTTTATTGTTTCTCTATTTCTACAACCAATACTCACTCTATTATTTACATTTAATACGACAGTGTCCGACAACGGATACGGCTTAAGAAATGAAAAAGGACTTTTAGAATTTCTAGTCTTAAAGAAGAAGACTTTGGATTCCAAGGTTCTTCAAGAAGAAGAAAAAAGAAAAGTCCCCTCTCTATTATTCTCTTATCCGGTATATATACTAGACGTTCCCTCTGGCCCATCGGTCCTTAGTCATGGTGCTTTATTCTGCTATCTATACTTTAGGTCGGCCTCCCTAGACACCTTGGTGTGGGCTTAGCCGTAAAGGCTTTCTAATGGTTCGATCTCGGCCATGGCCGAGATGCTCGTCGTTACGGTGTCTTGCATGCATCATCACGGCTTAATCACCTTCTTGTCGTTCCCTTCTGATGCCTTCCTTACGTGATCATATTTCGACCCATACAGTTAGTCCCTCCGCCTATTGGGGTTGCCTAAGGGCGAGCACGATGGGCGGACCTCGTCAATTCGAGAACTTTGAGAAATCTGCACGTTTTGGTTGACGGGCGAGCACCTCTTAGCGGGGTGATGATGTGACGTTTCGAAAGCTTCATCATACCGGTGTGTCAGTTGAAAAGACATTAAGTTCGTCAGGTGTCATTATGGCACACGTTCATTATATGCCGCATCCTTTCCCGTGCCTCTCCCGTTATTTTTTGAAAAAGGCAGCGCTTCATTTCTCGAACCGGTGTATTTATGTGTTTATAAATAAGAGATTTCTCATCCGAATGTAGTGTTTCCCAAATCATTCACCAGTAGATCCTAAAGCATTTGCTCTTTTCACCAGTTCTTCATATTTCTTTCTTTCGCCGACAATCCCTGTGGTTGCTACCCTTCTTTCCTTACATTCACGATCTGTATAATCGCTTAAAGTGATGGCCAATACTTCTTCTAACCCTGACTGAGTCACTGGTGCTCCGATGCCGTAAAATGTCGTGCCTTCCCTCAAAGAGGGAGCGAGTTTGGTGGAGGACAAGAGTCTTCCAACGGTGGATGAGGTGGTGCCCCTCCCGGGGAAGGAAAGGACTGACTTTAGCAGCGCTGCCGAAGTTAAGACTGAACCCATGCTTTTTACGATGGATGTCGCGGCGCTCGCGGCATTCAAAATCAAATGGAGAATCCCTGAGCATATCGAACTCGTTCCAACGGGAGATGATATAGTACATATACACCGTCCGGGATACTGCGTTCTACACATACCCCTTTATTATTGGGTACACATTTCCCCTTCCCTCACTGGCGGCGGACTTCTGTTGCTTCTACGAGGTGTGCCCGACTCAGCTCGCCCCGTACATATACAAACTCTTCTTGATGCTCATCAAGTATGCGGAGTTAGCTGTTCGTGGGGTTTTGCTTCAACACTTGCTGCATCTCTTCGTCCCCAGCTTCCATAGGGGAACCATGCTACATCTTCGTCATCGAGGTACTCAGAGCCTGGTTATCGGAATGGATGACAAAACCAATTGCCGCTTCTGGGAGAGATTTTTCTACATCCGCACGGAACACGTGGTGTCTAACCCCGCCATATTCCCTGAGACGTGGAATTTTGCTCGTAGGTTTGTCTTTCCCTTTCCTTTTTCACTATGCTGATTGGTCGTTTTTATCTAGTGATCTCGTTGATTGATTGTTTTTTTTGTGTTGTTGCAGCCGAGAGGTTACCCCCTCCGCAAGTTAATGATATTCGCAGGTGGGTGAGCTCGGTTCTGCCTCATACTGTGGGAATTCGCGCATGGACACGTTTCCATGAGAAGTTTGGGCGTAAACCTTTCCCCGGTAAGTCACCTCGTCTTGGCCTTAGTCATTTTACCCTTCGCCCTGTATTTTTCTTTGCCTTATATTTTCTTTCGGGTGTGTCTTGTTGACGGGTCGGAGAGGGGCGAGAAGAGAGAGGGCTCCCGCTCTTGCTTTCTGTCAATCGGCTTCCTCTGCTAGGCGCATACTTGGGGTGGCTGCGAATGAGAGTGCTCAGAATCGGGCTATTTCGCAGATGAGTCTGCATCCAGATCTGGTCGTACCGAGGTTGCTCCTCGGTCGGATTCTTCGACCTACATGTTTCGTTCGGCGACGAACCCTCTCGTGGGGTTGGCGAAGAGGCCCCGTCAAAGAGGCAGAGGATAACATCAGAGGAGGCGTCTTTGATTGATGCGCCCTCGAGGGTTGATCCTGTCTTGGTAGCGCATGAAATCGAGGGAGATGTCGCCCTGGGAGTGGAAGCGATGCCCGATTCGGGCACGGAAGGGGCCTTTGTGGCATCAGGGCAGAGTTCGGCGGCTGCCACAATTATTCTGAGTGGACCCTCAACATCTCATCAGGCTCGAACCTCTTCTCCGGCCGGCGAGAAGTTGAAGGGCGTAGTGGTGGACGATTATGAGTCCGATTCGGACATTGACCATGAGGATATAAGAGTGTTCGAAGAAGGATTTACCAGGGTCAATATGACAGCAGGTGGTCCTTCCCGTGTGCTTGAAATCCCGTCGGACCTTAACCTGTTGGAGCATATGGTGGATTTGGTGCCGCAATTCGACCTTCTATGCTCCGTCGCTGAAAGCAGGTCTCTTCGGGAGATTAGCGACTATGGTCTATCACGCGGCGTGGCTGGGATGGCCTTGAGAGTGAGTTTCCCATCTTTGCTTTTTTGTTTAGTGTTTTTCGTTTTCGCTGATCCTTCCTCTTTTTTTTTGCCTTAGAATTACATGTTCGAGATTGAAAGCACTTGTCGGGCTGAGACGCGGGCCGAAGTCTTTTTGAAGATGGCCGCGAAATACCTCTGGTATCGCGATAGATGCCAAGATATGCAAATGCAGCTTAGAGCGGGTGGTGATGCTCGGTCTCTCATGGAGGAGTTGGAGAAGAAGGACGAGGACCTAGTGCGGTCCATCCGCAGATGTAGTGAGTTTGAAGGGATGTTCAGGGTTAAAGACGAGGAGCTTGAGGGTGGGCAAGGGTGTTGCGATGGAGGACCTTCAGGCGAAGGTGTCATCCTTGCGAGCCAAGCTCGAGCAGAATGCCACTAGATTTTCTAGTCTAAGTTCGGAGTTGATTGAAAATGTGACCGACTTGGAGAGGAAGGTGGTTGAGTTAGAGAGGGACGAGGGGGCCCGGGTGGTGGCCGTGGGGAGGGTGGCGGCACTGGAAGACACTGTGCGCGTCCTCAGGTCTGAGCGAGAGGCTGAGAGGGAGACGACCACGATGAAGGAGGCAAGGCTCGAAGAGTGGATCGGAGAGCTTGAGCGGGATGCCTCAAGCATAGGTGACAAAGTGGTGGATTTTGAAGCCGAGAATGCGCAGTTTTCAGCCCCCCCCCCCCCAGAATCTGCCTCTGTTGCTGTCCGCCGCCACTTGTATAAGATATAGGTCCATGTTGAGGCCCAACGAGATGTATATAAGGATCTGTGGGCGGCGGGGAATGTCACTGAGGCCTCTTTTGAGGATGCTCGCGTGAAGGCGCGCGAGGCTCGCCTCGCCTGCGGCTATGATGCCGCGACAACGAAGGTCGACGGGGGTGCTGAGGTTGAAGACGGGCTTTCTTCTAATGATGGTGGTGCAGGCGGGGATGATGGCGGAGACGCGACAGAGTGAAGTTTTGTAGTCTTTTGGCACTTTGGTTTTTTGTTCTTTTATTTGGTGTCGCTTGTTGCTATTGTTTTGTTTTGTNGGGCTATTTTGGCCTCTTGTAAGACGTTGTGCGTATGTAAATTTTGAATAAGATTTTACTCTTGGCTGTACGTCCTTGCCTCTCCTCTCTCTTTTCCTTTTGAGGAAAAGCTTCAGACTTTTTTGTGCTAAGTCCTTGTCTCACTTGGGAATTTGGTGGGGTCAACCTTTAATTTATTCGAGCGAGGTCGAATGTAAAATAATTTGAGCGAGGTCAAATGTAAAGTAATTTGAGCGAGGTCGAAGGTAAAGTAATTCGAGCGAGGTCGAATGTAAATTAATTCGAGCGAGGTCGAAAGTAAAGTAATTCGAGCGAGGTAGAATATAAATTAATTCGAGCGAGGTCGAATGTAAAGTAAGTCGAGCGAGACGAATGTAAAGTAAGTCGAGCGAGGTCAAATGTAAAGTAATTCGAGCGAGGTCGAATGTAAAGTAATTCGAGCGAGGTCGAATGTAAAGTGATTCGAGCGAGGTCGAATGTAAAGTAATTCGAGCGAGGTCGAATGTAAAATAATTCGAGCAAGGACGAATTTCATTTTGGCGACTCGAGCGAGGTCGAGTTTTACTTTGGAGACTCGAGCGAGGTCGAGTTTTTTCCTTATTCGGGCGAGATCAAATTTCATTTTGGCGACTCGAGTAAGGTCGAGTTTTACCTTGGCGACTCGAGCGAGGTCGAGTTTCACTTTGGCGAATCGAGCGAGGTCAAGTTTTACTTTGGCGACTCGAGTGAGGTCGAGTTTTACTTTGGCGACTCGAGCGAGTTCGAGTTTCATTTTAGCGACTCGAGCGAGGTTGAGCTTCTTTTTGGCCACTCGAGAGAGGTCGAGTTTCATTTTGGCGACTCGAGCGAGGTCGAGTTTTTTCTTTATTAGGGCGAGGTCGAGTTTTACTTTGGCGACTCGAGTGGGGTCGAGTTTCATTTTGACGACTCGGGCGAGGTCGAGTTTCATTTTGGCGACTCGAGCGAGGTCGAGTTTCATTTTGGCGACTCGAGCGAGGTCAAATTTCACTTTGGCGACTCGAGCGAGGTCAAGTTTCACTTTGGCGACTCGAGCGAGGTCGAGTTTTACTTTGGCGACTCGAGCGAGGTCGAGTTTTTTCTTTGGCGATTCGTGGATTGGTGTAAGAATATCGTGTGCTACTTTGCTTTTTATTGGAGAGTTTCATGCGTTGCAGTTTATGCAGGCATCGGGGTGAGTCCCAGTCCATATAGTCCCTTCATCGCTCGGCATGGAGAGGTCGTCAATGGGGCGAGCGATGAATTTGCTACTTAGAGGTTCAGATGTGATTTGATGTGTATAGTCGAGTGAGTTGGTGTTGCATCGCCAGGGCGAGCACATGGGCGAGCTCTTGGTACCCACGCCCTTCCTGTTTTGGGGTGTTTTGAGCTTGCCGCACAGTCCCCTACTTATGGAGATTGTTTCTTAATGAAGCTGGTCCGCTGAGCCGTTTGTTTATTATTTGCACTACAGTACGGTGTGAGGGGTTCTTCCCGGTTTGAGCGCTGTTGTAGGGGCATTTAGAGCCGATATGTCGGTTGGCCTTGGCTCGCGTACTCGAGGGTGGGCATCCCTGCTCTTCGTTTCACTTTTTTTTGTAAAAGGGATAGCGAGTTAGAGGTATAAGGAATCATTCGTTACCTTGGTTGGCTGGTTAGATGATGAATGAGGGAGATTGTTCACATTTCCTTCGCCGGTTGAACTCTTTAGACCTGATGTCGGCTTCACATCTAGCCTCGTCATTATTTGAGCTTGAGCGTCCTGCGGGTGGACGGTTTGCTCCTCCCGTTAGGACCTCGAGTTCGAGTCCCGGTTCGTTCCAGTCCCGTACGCGCCAAGGTAACAGTAACATAAGTTATACCATAAACGTACAGACGAAGAGCATTTTAACAGTAAGTTATACAACAAGCATCGCCCCATATAGTAAGAGGTGAAGGTGGTATGTGCGGGGTGCTAACCTGGAAGTGAGATTACAGGTGCACTTGATGTGCAATAGTCACAGCTCCACTGCGGTGGTTCACGCTTGCAATCCGCCAGAGTTGCTGCCGTGGCGCAACATAGGCGTTGCGTATAATATAAGCCCGGTTTAGATCCGGTTTCGTGTAAGGATTTATCCTTGGTTTGGAGGATCTATAGGGGACTAAGGCTTTGGCTAAAAAATCTCCACAGACGGCGCCAAATTATTTTACCAAAAAAGTGTTAACCTTTTCTTAAAACGAATTAATATAAAGATGGGGGTAAATCCTAACCAAAGATAATTAACTCTAGATCGAGAACATTAAATAGAAAAAGTCGGGAATGGTTAGATTTAGGAACACGTCGAGATTATAAAAGATGTCAAGTGAAGATAATGGGCTTACATTCTCAATGGTGTTATTCAACAATACGCTATAAAGAAGAACGAGAAAGTGTCTCGTTTGACAGCTATGGACTATATCTTTATTGATTTCATGATGGAAATTACAAAGGTTTGGAACAATATTTTGAACCTTCTCTTTGGTTCCCCTGGATTCCCTTCAGAGAAGGTTCTACAAGAAGAAGAAAAAAGAAAAGCCCCCCTCCCCTCCCCCTATCATTTTCTTATCCGGTATATATACTAGATGTTCCCCTGGCCCAGCGGACCTTTACCACGGTGCTTTATTCTGCTATTTATACTTTAGGTCGGCCTCCTTAGACGCCTTGGTGTGGTCCTAGCCGTAAAAGCTTTTTGATGGTTCGATCTCGATCATGGCCGAGATGCTCGTCGTTACGGTGTCTTGCGTGCATCATCACAGCTTAATCACCTTCTTGCCGTTCCCTTCTGATGCCTTCCTTTCGTGGTCAGATTTCGACTCGTACAAGTATAATGGATTTATTTATTAGAAATACAAGACAANGATTTTAAGTGGGTTCGCTTGGACTATGCTATGTATGAATGATCTTTTATATTTCATAGGGGATCTTGGTCCTTTATTTATAGTTCTTGCATTAACCGGTCTGGAATTAGGTGTAGCTATATCACAAGCTCATGTTTCTACGATCTTAATCTGTATTTACTTGAATGATGCTATAAATCTTCATCAAAGTGCTTATTTTTTTATAATTGAACAAAAGCGAGTCTGAATGGGTATACTTAGTCGTGGAGCATTCCGAGTATTTGCTTTAGGGATCGTTCCTGCGCATCTCCTTACTTTATAGCAGTTATTGCTCCGGTTCCAGAAGGTATAGCTCTCGCCTCAGCTTTTTCTTTGAAATCGGAGACTGTTCCAATTTCCTACTGAGATAGGCAAGCAGAGGGAGAACTAGACGTATCTTGCTAGGCAAAGACAGGTTAGAATGGATAGCTCGCGGGTGGGATTGACGGGATAGATCACTATTGCAGAAGGAGGTAGAACCGGGGGAAGAATTATGGCTATAAAGGTCCTCGCCCTCTTAGGCACATGGTTCTAAAGATTCAATCTCAAAGCGGTACTAAAGATTAGGCAGAGGAAGAACTAGAACTAGAATTCTTCGCCCCTCCCCTTGTACCAAGAAGCAAGTTCAGAACATAAGGATAATGGGCTCGTCTATTATAAGTTATTAGTTTACGGAGCTATCTCAGATATCTCGAGTAAGGAGACGGGACGGGATAGTTAGAGTTCTATTTCTAGGAAGGAAGAGACTATCGGGAAGCTCACTCTCGGCCGGGGCTCGAAGCAGAAGGTAGAACGTAATATCTCTTGTTGGTTCAGCTCATCAAGCTATTACAAAAGAGTCCAGCGGAGACAAAGAAAGAAGCCATCAGTAAAAGGAAAAAGAAAGGATAAATAAACACTAAGTCATTTCTTCTTGCATTTTCTTCAACTAATCAAATCTCATCGCTTGATTTTTAGTGTTAGATTAATGTTGAACCATTAATAAAAAGTAAACTATAGTGTTAAATAATCAACAACTTGAGGAGACGAGAATAACTAGTACCTACACCAAAAGAATACTCACTCCCTCCCAATTTATGTGATGTTTGAATTTGTAGAGTTAAACAAATTATTTTTGAATGATAATCATTTCTTTTCTTTTTCCTAATCGCCGTATTGCGTAAAATTTGCATGTCCATTTCAATTTTCCCTCTTTGCATGACTTTTCATGAGTCTATCATGACCAAGTACACAAAAGTGGCAATCCACCAAAATTTTCACATGCAAATGTCATGAATTAACATTCCAAAATTTGCATTCTTCCAATTAAACCAAACAATTATTTTAAATTGTTCTAAATTAAATAAAAAAAGGAAATAAAATAAGATAAATTCAGCAGGAGGCAGGGTGCTCAGTAAAGATGTACAGAAGTGTTGATACCATCTGTCTACATCAAATCTCGCAATCCCATGCCTGCCACGTAGATTCTTTGTGTTTATCCTACGTGTTATCTTTTTTCTATGTTGTATTTTTATCCCTTTTAATTTTAGGATGATAATTAATGAAAAGATCGTACATAAATCAACGGTTCCAAAACATAATTAATTTCACACACCCCCTCTTTCCACCTATGCGTTATGACACATGAGCACATGTGTTTTGACATTTTGCTAAACAAGTATTTAGGGACTTGTATTCTTTTTATTTTCTTAAATTAAAACCAACTATTCAAAGAGATTACAATATGCAAGTTGCATATATTACTTATTATAAGAAGACGCTAAAACTCTGAATTAGAGGTCTTATTTACGTCTAACCAATAAATAAGGAGCAATGTGAAACGATCTAGAAGAATGTCATAATAAGAGATTAATACGTTTGAATCTCAAAAATGCAAAATAAAACAGTTGATATTGATTTATGATTCATGTAATTGACTACCAAATATTCTTAACATGCTTATTACTCTTTCAAAAGTAAAAATATTAGTTACCTGATATACTTTCACCGTACCTTAACCAATGTAATTTTTCGAAATCAGTGTTTGGCCATAAATTATCAAATTTTCACTTGAAGATGAATTTTGGAATTTTTCGAAAATTTGCAAAAATCCAAATTCATTCACAAAACTTCAAAAAGCAATCCAAATTCATGTCCGGACACAACTTTAGTTTTCAAATATCATTTTCACTTAAAAAAAATTTCAAAATTTTCCAGAATTTTGCGATTCTTATGTTCAAACGCTCACTTAAACTAAGATAATTTTTAGCCTATATAAAACTGACATTTTTTTTTTTTTTTTTTTGTAGAAGTAATTTTTAGAGACCACGATGTGTTGTGTGAGCCTTTAACTATCCAGAATTTACCTTTATCTCTGGTTTAATTATGTGAAAAATAAAAGACATAAAACAGTATCTTTCAAATATAATATTTCCATATTTGTCATAACCTCAACGGAAAAGTAGCATTTGAATGACCAGTGCGAAATACGTATGTAAAAACAAATAATAGGACCGAAAAAAAAAAAAAGTGAAAAAGAGGCTCCCCTGCCCAGCGGGCAGCCGCTGCCTTTCCCCGACTTTAAAAGGAAAGGCTCCACTGACCCACTCACACACTCTACTTTCTCTCAAACCATTCTTTCTTCTCCAATTAACCTGAAAATAAAACTATTTCTTCTCAAATGGGTGATTCTAGAAAACTGATAGTACAAGTTTGTAATGCCAGAAATTTGATGCCTAAAGATGGACAAGGTACAGCCAGCGCCTTTGTCATCGTCGATTTCGACGGCCAACGTCGTCGTACCAAGACTAAATTCAGAGATCTCAATCCCCAATGGGATGAGCATCTCGAGTTCTTGGTCCACGACCTTCAATCCATGACCTCTCTGACTCTTGAACTCAACATATACAACGACAAAAATGCCGCCAAGAGGAACAATTTCCTCGGTAAAGTCAAAATATCTGCTACTACTTTCCTCAAACTTGGCTCCGATATTCCTCTTGTCTACTATCCTTTGGAAAAACGGAGCGTCTTTTCCCAAATTAAAGGCGAGATTGGGCTTAAGATTTGGTACGTAGACGAAGAGGCTCCTCCCCCAACGGAGGAAAAGAAGGAGGAAGTTGCTGCTGAAAATCCTCCGCCGCCACAGGGAGATGAAAAGCCACCCGAGGAAGCAAAAGAAGAGAAACCCGCGGATGCTCCTCCTTCTGATGAAAAGAAAGAGGAGTCGTCGGAGAAGAAGAAGGAAGAGGAAAAGAAACCCGACGAATCTGCCGAAAAGAAAGAAGAAAAGCCCCCAGAGAATCAGAAAAAAGATGAAGCACCACCACCACCAACACCAACACCACAATCACACGTACTGGAACATCCTCCGATAGCTCAACACAAACCTCCTAACAAAAAGCCCATAACAAATGAAAATACAAGTGAACTCAAAGTCCTCCATAAGAATCTCTCCAGTAGTGTGGATCGTCGAACAGGGGCGTTCGATCTTGTCGATCAAATGTCATTCCTCTACGTTCGAATTGTGAAGGCGAAACGGGCCAATCAAGAGCCCGATTCCTCCGCTTATGCAAAGCTCGTGATCGGAACTCACAGTATAATAACCAAATCACTCTCGGATAACAAAGAATGGGATCAAGTTTTCGCATTTGACAAAGAGGGATTAAACTCAACATCCTTAGAAGTCTCTGTTTGGGTCGAAAAGAAGGTCGCCGATGATAAAACCGATGAGAACAGCATTGGAACGGTGTCGTTTGATTTGCAGGAAGTGCCGAAAAGAGTGCCGCCGGACAGTCCTTTAGCTCCTCAATGGTACAGTTTAGAAGGTGTTACCGCTGATCAGAATAACCCGCCGGGAAATGACGTCATGCTGGCGGTGTGGCTCGGGACTCAGGCGGACGAAGCATTTAACGAGGCATGGCAATCGGACTCCGGCGGATTGATACCGGAAACCCGAGCCAAAGTCTACCTTTCACCGAAGCTGTGGTATTTAAGGCTAACGGTCATCCAAACCCAAGATTTGCAGCTAGGTTCGGGTGGAAACGAGCCTAAGGTTCGGAGTCCGGACCTCTACGTGAAAGCGCAGCTCGGCGCACAGTTATTCAAGACGAGCCGAACCACGGTCGGGCCCTCCAGCTCGGCTTCCAACCCTACGTGGAACGAAGACCTTGTATTCGTAGCAGCTGAGCCGTTTGAGCCGTTTTTGGTGATCACAGTGGAAGATGTTACTAACAGTCAAGTGGTGGGGTATGCTAAGGTGCAGGTCACGTCCATCGATAAGCGTACGGACGATAAATCAGAGCCCACATCAAGGTGGTTTAATTTAGTGGGTGATGAGAAAAAGCCTTATGCTGGTAGGATACACGTGCGAGTTTGTTTGGAGGGTGGGTATCACGTGCTTGATGAAGCAGCACACTTAACCAGTGATGTTAGAGCCACGGCAAAACAATTATCCAAACCACCTATTGGATTGCTTGAAGTTGGTATTAGAGGTGCTAACAATCTACTCCCTGTGAAAACAAAAGATGGTACTCGTGGGACCACCGACGCCTACGTGGTGGCCAAGTACGGGCCCAAGTGGGCCCGGACACGTACAATCCTCGATCGGTTTAATCCGAGGTGGAATGAGCAGTATACTTGGGATGTATACGATCCGTGCACGGTGTTGACAATTGGTGTGTTTGATAATGGGAGGTACAAGCATGATGACAAGAGAGATGTACGACTTGGGAAGCTAAGAGTACGACTGTCGACGCTGGACACGAATAAGGTGTACATGGGTACATATTCACTTATGGTGTTGCTTCCTAATGGTGCAAAGAAAATGGGTGACATTGAGATTGCTTTGAGGTTTACGTGTTCATCGTGGCTGAGTTTGATACAAGCGTATACAAATCCAATGTTGCCAAGAATGCATTATGTGCGCCCATTTGGTCCAGCTCAACAGGATATCTTAAGGCACACAGCTATGAGGATTGTCACAGCAAGATTGGCTCGGTCAGAACCTGCATTGGGTCAAGAAGTGGTTCAATGTATGTTGGATTCAGACACTCACATATGGAGCATGAGGCGAAGCAAGTCAAATTGGTTTAGAGTGGTTGGGTGCTTGTCTAGAGCGGCCACATTAGCCCGTTGGCTAGATGGAATTAGGACATGGGTGCACCCACCAACCACAATTTTGGTGCATATATTATTGATAGCCATTGTGTTATGTCCGCACCTAGTATTGCCTACAATTTGTATGTATGCCTTCTTGATCATTTCCTTAAGGTATAGATATCGCCAACGTGTTGCAATCACTATGGATCCTCGATTATCTCACGTGGATGCAATAGGTCCTGATGAGCTCGATGAGGAGTTTGATGGATTCCCAACGTCAAGGCCTATGGAACATGTTCGGGTTCGATATGACAGGTTAAGGGCACTAGCAGGGAGGGCACAAACACTACTAGGTGATGTTGCAGCACAAGGGGAGAGGTTAGAAGCATTGTTCAATTGGAGGGATCCTAGAGCTACTGCTATATTTGTGGTGGTGTGCTTATTTGCTTCATTGCTATTCTATGTGGTTCCGTTCAAGGCATTTGTGTTAGGCTCAGGGCTGTATTACTTGCGCCACCCTCGCTTCCGCGACGACATGCCTTCCGTCCCCGTCAACTTTTTCCGGCGACTTCCACCACTCTCCGATCAAATTCTTTAGATTTTTTTTTTAATTCAGTGGTTTGGTTTCTTAACAATGTGTATTTTGATACTTTACTTTGCCAAGTGAAATGACCGTTGGTGTATTGGGACCAAGGCATTTGTCAGCGGCCTTCATATCCAGTTATACAAGCAGTGACTCTTTGTTTGTTTATACAACTTCTGGTTTTTTTATGCAAAGTATATATTTGGAATCAGTTTTCTCTACGTTAACTGCTTCTTTGAATTTCACAGGTGAAATGACCGTTGGTGTATTGGGACAATATATTATTAAATATTAATACACTACACTTAAATTGAGTTGGTGGGTGCAGACCATACATTGGATTAAATAAAGTGACCGTTAGACTGAGTCAGAGAGCCTGAAAAAAAGAACACAAAGTAATGTTAGTCCAATATTTTTCATATATAAATAGGTTTCTTTAGGCAATTTTGGGGGAGAAGGAGCAGTCGCAAACTATAACAGTAGGAATTGCCAAACATCCTCTGGTTGTTCTATAAAAAGGCAACTGTGAGGATTTTCACTGCTCTAATGTATATATTCTGTTTTAGTGCTATTTTAGGTTTTGTTTAGTGTGCGTAGCGGTGACAAAATGGCTAAAAGAAAACGTTATCCACTACTATAAAATAAGTTGAATAATGAATTTTTTAAAAGCGGATCAAATACGGATAAAAATTATATTATCCATTTAGAAAATGGATAACAAATAGATAACTAATGAGTTTAACTTTTATAATTGTAAAGCTTCAAATTGGGGATTCCTCAAGTTTGGGAGAATATAAATTCTTCCAAAAGTGATCATATTCAATTAGTCATAGATAATATGGATATCCATTTTATCCGCCGGTTAACCCGTTTTTTAATCCGTATTAAATATGAGTCGGGTCGGATAATTTGTCCGTTTTTGCATCACCCATTTCGACCCGACTCATATCCGCCCCGCCCCTGTGCCATCCCTAAGCGCGCGTGAGAGAGAGAGAGGACAATGAAATTGTTGTATTCTTAGATAGTCATTTTCATTGAATTTGCTTCAAAGATATGTAAAAACATTCTTATAGTGGTAGGAAAACCATAGTAAAAACATGAGTTTATCTCACTTTGTCTGTTGCTTGCTTCCCATTTTGGTACTTATAACCAACCAGATGCTGACTGCTTTCAGATATTCTATGAATGACTAAGTGAGTATAGTGTAATTAGGTCAGAAGATTTCTATCCTTAATCCTTTCTGCTCAAAGAAAGGGCAGGGATGTACAAAAATGATTATAGTTTGGCAGTGTCCACAGAACAGTTTGTACAATACCTTCTTTAATGCTTTGGCCAGTGTCCACATAACAGTTATAAAATGAGTCCATAACCCATTTGTGGTTTTTTTCGATAAGTATGACGGAAATGCGTTTAAAAAAAGGAGAGTTATCTTTTTATGTGTAACGCTCTTTTAAAGAGCGCTATATTTTAACGAAGTTTTGGACGTTAAAGTATAGCGCTCTTTAAAAGAGTGTTATACATATATAACGCCTTTGTAAACTGTGTTATGCTGGGTGGATAAGACAACTATGTATAGCGCAGTATATAAAAGCACTATATGTATAGCGTTGTTATATACCGCGCTATACATAGATAAAAAGGACCCCCTTATTCTCCCCACGATCAACGAACCAGTCACCCTCCCTCATTTTAAAAAAAAAAAAAAACAGAACGCCCCCCCCCCCCCACACACAAATTTAATCCAAAAAAAAATTGTAGTGGATCCCACCCGTCACACAAAAAGGTAAGATAGCAGGTCCCACATTCTAGCCAAGCCTTCTATTATTGTGGTTTGCTTCTTTCGGGTTCAAATTTTCAATTCATAACTTTCGGAAAAACATAAATCGAGGTATTTCGATTTAGTTTATGTCGAAACTCGTATAACAATGCATATTAGTTGTTTGAATGTGTTTCCATGTTGTTGTTGTTTTTTGTGACTAAACTAGTATGTTATTTTTATCCGGACTAAGATATTTGTGTTCTAAAAAAATATGTAAAAATTGAGAAATCATTATTATTTGTTAATAAAAATGTTAATAAATTTCTTTTACTGTTTTATATGTCTTTTTGTGATTAAAATATATTTGTTATTTGTATCTAGTTTAGATTATTTATTTGCTTAAAGACTAGTAATATAGTGCCTTTTTAGCGTAATAAAGTGTAGAGCCTTTTAGCGTAGAATCCATATAGTTTAAGTATCTCTTATACGGATAGATCAAACACAAACTCTGTCCAATTTACACAAATCTAGTTTAAGTATATACTTGGAACCCATAGGTATATACTCTGTCCAATTAAAAATTGTATAATTATAAAAAATAATTATTTAATTTACGGATCAAACATACAATTAATGTTGTCATGGACGTGCATCCCGGACCTTTCTCCGATGAGCTATTAGTGTTACAGGGCGATCATAGGTCCGCCTATGTATGGGAAGGAGAGTTACTAGTCCAGACTCTCTGCGCCAGGAGAGTGGACAACATGTGGTATTTATGAAGGACAGAGATCTCCATCCCCGTATAGTCCAGCGCCTGCAGGATACGGGCTTCTACATGATTTTTGAGATGGGGCGGCTGCAGCTCAACTGGTTCCGTATACGCGTTCTCTTCTGCACCTGTATTCGACGCAAAAAATCCTTGTTACACACCATTTTAAATTGTTCCGACGACCAATAATGCTCAGCACTCACTGGCTGCAACTGCCCACTATAGGTGTTTAAGTATGCAGCAATACTATATTGTTTATCAACGTAGTTGGTTAGACCTAAACCAACATGTTGAAAGCACCTAATAGCATGTGAGTACGACATGTGGTAGATGGACCATTTCCCACAAGAGCATAACCTTCTAGATTCATTTATGGTATGTACATCATTCTCCCAATTTTGATGGATAGCGGTGCGAACTTCAAAAATATTTCTGTCGTGATCATATTGTAAAAATGAATGTCAATGTGCTCGCCGCCTGTATTTCTCAAATCTCTTCATCGGTAGTGGCATAAATTCAACACCCCTTTCTATCAATGACGTTGCAGCTGCAACCCTTTCAATAAACCTCTCTGCCATCTGCTTGAACGACATCCGCACCATGGCAGTGACAGGCAATCCTCTTTCCGACTTCAATAACCCGTTGAAAGACTCTGACACGTTTGTAGTCAGAATTCCCCATCTTCTTCCACCAGCCGCATGCAAAGTCCACTTGTGAAGCTCATGTCGCATCAACCAATGATAGGCTCTCTCGTCTCCCTACCTGATAGATTTCATGTGCCTCCGGAATTTATGCTCTTGGTGGTCTGTTGCTGCCAGCCACATCAAATTATGCAGATCCTTGTTGGGATGTGCCTTCTGAAAATTGGCCTTCAAGTGCCTCACACAGTAACAATGGTAGGCATAAGGTTCTTTCCATGCAAGAAATTTCTCTACAGAACTTAATATACCACCATGCCGATCAGATATTAGACAAATACCTGGAATGCTGTTTGACAACGTGCTCTTTCAAATGGTTCAAAAACAGCGTCCACATCTCTTGTCTTTCATTGGCACAAATAGCAAAAGCTAGAGGAAATATTTGTCCATTAGCATCTACTGCAACGGCTATCAATAGCTTGATATCATACTTTCCATAGACATGAGTGCCGTCTGTGGATATTACCGGCTGGCAATACAAAAATCATCAATTCCTAGTTTAAATGCCCAGAACACGTAATTGAATATATATTCTTGTTTTCCCGAACTCCAATCAAGCTTCCATTCAACAAACGTCCGGAGGTTAAAGTGTTGCAGTGCGGCCATGTACCTGGGTAGAGCTGCAAATGACTTATCCCAGTTACCATAAACAATTTCAAACACACGCTTGCGCCCGAGAAATGCCTTTCTTTTGGTAATGGTATGGCCATATTCTTGGTGGACTGATGTAACGCACTCTTTGATTTTATACCTTATGAACGCTTCAAGGTGTGGAATAAGGACAAGAGAAATCAAGTCAATATCCAAGTTGTAGTGATTCCTATTGAATGTGTCCATTTCATATATGTGGGTGGGAATATATTTACCCACTTTCCACAGACCTATGTTCTTCTTGGTCGTACGCAGCATCCAATGACAACCCGTAAACCATTTGCGGCAAACAACCTTGTATACCTCCGGAGTTGACTCTCATACCGTCATCTCACGATACTCTTTTACATTGTGCATTTTCGTCGCCCTGCGTAGGCGCGCTTTATTAGGAAAAAGCATGCCCTTTGCCAGCACCGTTGGTCTAGAATCATCCCACATTGTTGTCCGAATTTCATCAAAATTCCTTGTGAGAGCATCCACATCCAGCATACTTGGCAAGTGATTAAGGTAGGAAATCTTCTTTGAATGAAATGACACCTGGGACTCGTACACTCTTGGTCTAACTGGGGGTGAAGTATACTCCCTCGTCAAATCAGGTCCTTCATTCTCTTCCTCCTCATCACCATCCTCACGAGGGAAGGGTGTGTCGTCTCCGGAATCATCGACATTGTTGTCATAATCATTGTTATCTTCCTCACTCTGTGCATCTGCCATATCCCGATTTAATATGTCGTCTTCGGAAAATTGAGTGAGGACAGGTGGTTCAACTTGCTCGTTTTCACTGCACAAACAACAAAATAATAAGCTATAGTAATTAATATACTTTCCATATAGTTGTATCACTTCATTTACAAGTTGTAATGTGTTGACATTTCATGATGGACATTTTTCTGTTGGTGATGACTCCCTGATGGACCATCATGATCCAACACACCAAAACTAAGCATTGGTTCATAACTTGTAAAATTCATAGCTAGCTGGTACCCCCTATGGAATATATGAGCGTTAATACAAACTAAATACAACAAAAATATACATCCTAACACAAAGGAAAATTGAAGTTTACCGCTCGTCTTGTGGATTATGTAAAGCAGGAGAAAAATTATTTCCTCGCTCCTCATTCGCCCGTGATGATAAGTTTAAATCAGGGCAAACTCTTTCAGCCAGAACCTGTCTGGCAAAAACTGCTCCAAAATAACCACCCGATGGCTGAGGGTTATCCCTGTTATGCTCAACTTCATTATTGCGAACGTCTTCAACCTAAATGTACATTTTCAATATTTTTATTACAAGAAATTCCCTGTATTCATCCGGAGTCCTCAAAAAATCCCTCAAAGTTTCATCATCGTCGATGTTAAACTCAGCGTAACAAGCAATCCATTGCGGATTGACGGAATACGGATATCTCCCGGTTACTTTAAGGTTCACCGAACGTTTCCTCACACTTATTTTTTCTATATAACAACGATACCAATGTATCGTACTACATTGTAAGTGGCAACTTAACATGACACTGTGGAAATAAACTATAACTCACAGTGTTATTCGCCACCACAACCTCAACCCCCCCTCCCCCCCCCAAATGAAACATTTACTTTTCGCTCTTCAGACATTATGAAAAAATGCTTGAGAATTTAACAAGAAGAAAAGTTTGAACGGAAGTTAGAATGTTTTTGAATGGATTTCTTTAAAATCCTAGCGCCTTTAAATAAGGCAATGCCTAGCTGGGGGGGTTGAATTCTTTTAGGTATAGCGCTCTTTTAAAGGGCGTACCTATTTGAATTATTGTTATATCAGTTAAGCGCATGAGACTTATTGGTGGGCCCACAAAACAAGTATAGCGCTCTTTATTACTGCGCTATACTTATATAACGTTTTTCTTTAATGCGTTATATATATAGCGCTCTTTCTATACTTTAATGTCTTTAAGTATAACGCTTATAAAAGAGCGTTATACATAGAAATGTCGCTCTTTTATTTTTTTACACTTATTTCGGTCCTACTTGTCAAAAAGAACCACATTTAGGTTTTGGAGTACACAGACAGTTTTGGCAGAGCATGTATCAAATATTCTGATAAATTGTGCATCCAATTCCAATGCAAAGTGAACAAGACTTGCTTATTTGTCAGCTGTTCCGATACTCAACTTTACATCTAAGCAATCATGTACTAGGATGCTCTTGAACACCAAAGGAAGCTAAATTGCACACTTCTGCCTATCAAAATAAACTGTAAAAATACCCTTTCTCATCCTAATGTCAAGAATGTCATGTCATATCACAAAATTACTCTTTTCCAGAACCTGTAATGAACACTATAGGTCCCGAAACACTTCAAGGATACTTGTGTCGTTGAACTATCAGCAATGCACCTATTAACAAAGGGGGTTGATGCAAGAGGGATTTGGAGTACATCAACGATCTGTCTAGTACTGTGAAGACAAAAAGGAAGCAACGTTGTCATATCAGTTAAAACAAATACAAGTTCTGGTGCTTCTCAGAGTTATTCTGAATCAACAACAACATACTCAGTATAATCCCACTGGTAGTGTGTACGCAGACCTTACCCTTACCTGGAGAGGTAGAGTTGAGTATTCTGAATCATTCCTAGTAAATCCTTCTTCAAATAGAAAGATCATTCAAAGAGTTTGTGTTGGCTTCTGAAGGTGTCCAATGTCCATAGAGGAGCAAACACAGGTAATGACTGAGTTGTAGTGGATGGACTACAAGGGATCACAAAGAGAGAGTAAACAAAAAAAGAACAAAGAAAGAAAATGAAAGGTCAAAAGGAAGAGTGATAGATGGAAAAGAAAACTGGAAATGAGAAGGAAATGAAAGGAAGAAGGACCAGAAATTGGTTTCTCCATTCACTCAAGGCATTCCCCAATCAGATGTCTTATGGGCTACAGCAGTGTGTTTTTTCTTTGTGCTCCAGTTATCAATGTCGCGATCATCTCCTCAGAGATTCATTCCCCGTATCTCTTCGAAATCAGAGGCATATTACAGATGGCACATCAAACCACAAACATTGACTGCCAAAGTCCACTATGCTCTCCCAGTTTAGCTTGCGATGGTCATCTATATTATTAGTTCAACCACCTCTTTTACATTAATGCACTAGACTAGACGAGTCATTTGACGTGCAAGACAGTTGAAAGTAAACTGAATAGAGAAATGAATGAACCTGTGAAATTCAAAGAAGCATTTAACGTAGAGAAAACTGATTCTCACATGGAGCCAAATAATTGACTTCCAGTTAAAGATATACAACCACCTGCTGAGAGCAAGAAGATTAATACCTGTAACAGAGCTTGGCCAGACTCTTACCTTAACCATGTAATATATTGGGAAAGAATAGCTTTGTCTGCTCCAGTCAAAACAAAGAAATATCAATAAGTTTCCACACATGAACATAGATGGATTATCCAGTAAATTACTATGCTAAATGAAACATACTTGGCATAAAAAAATCAACATGCTATTTCTTAAACCCTTACTACAGATCAGAAGTTGTATAAACAAAGAAAGAGTCACTGCTTGTATAACTGGATATGTAGGCCCTTCCAACTGAGGTTGGCTGAGAATAGGCTAACTCTGAGCGTTTAAGAACTAAATCCTTGCAAAAGGTTCCCCTGCATTGAAGAATGAGAAGCAAGTTCAGACTAAATGTAAATCATAAGCAATCCAAATCTATGCGGAACTTTGGCATTCCAGACTGCAAATGGCAAACAAGGAGTTTAATTTAAAGAAAATAGTTATTACCCATTTTACCAACTTCAAGTAACTTATTTGACCAAATTTATAATGCAACAGTTATTTTGCAGATAGCACGGTCAGACAAACTCTATTTGCGAAATAGAAGCACATTTGATGCTTCAACGACGAACTCTGTGTGTGAGCATCTACTAAGCAACATCCAATCTTTCATTTTGGTGTGCTCTTCTTTCTTTCCTTTGTCATTTTGTTTTGACATATTCATTAGAACTTATCCAATTACAATGTATTAACCGCTAATGCACCTTTCTTTTACCAAATCTCAGGGGCATAGTCTAATATGAGGGTAATATGTTTCTATTTTTTATTTTTTTGATGACGGAGCAATCTCAGAGGGGCAATAGTGCATGGTCTAAAACTCGGTGAATAATGGGACCGCCACTAACCTTTCTCTACTCAAAAACAAGGCTCTTGAGTGCGGCAGGGTTCGAACCCGTGACAACTGCCTAATCCTCAAATCACATGCTACACTCTTACCACTAGACCAAAACCCTGAGGGGCAATCATGAGAGTAGTATTTTACATTGTGTCGTATCCTAAATTTTAATGGAACAAAAGAGGCCCAGCAACAATGTTTTCAGTTTCTTCTGTATGACTGCAGATATTAAAGGCATTATCATTTGGCAATTGAATTCAAGAACCAACTTCGCGTTATGCAAGTAAATACCACCCAACAATCCCAAGAACTCCTTTGAAACTGATATCTAAGGACGTTTGCATTTGTATCCACTGTTCTTCAGTAGGCTTGAGTAAAGCATAATCCTTGCCCGTAACAGCCACTTGATCACCATTGACACCTTTGTAATAGCATGAATTTGAAATTGTTGCACATTGAATATAGGAAGTAGTGGGCAAAACCTTCTTAATCATCTCTAAACCTCCTTGATAGCACTCAGCTATATTCCTCAGAACAATTTCCTTATCAAGATAATTACTGCATGGAAAAACTAGAGGCATTATGTCTGAAACTGCAACTTTACCGGGAGAGTAGAAGTCTCTGGTAAACTTTACGAAGCTGGAGGACAGCTCTTCATCTTGAGAAGCACCAATCGAGCGACTCGATCATGTACTTGAGCAGCAGAGAGTACTACACCATTCTGTTTCTGCAATATAGATAGAGTACACCGTGGTAGGATCTTCTCATACTACATTGATGGCGTACACCACTCGGATTCTGTGAATACTTGCATACCAGGACCCCTTTCATAAATTATCAAGTGCAAGCTAAGAAAAACTCAGCTTCAAGTTTACAAAGACACTTGTCAAGTGAGAGCATCAGACTCTTACTTCTGGAATTTAGGTTTGTTTTATCAGTCACTGTCGCCTTTCTTCCTTTTTCCAGTGGTCTCGTTTCTCAGACATGAAATTTATTGTTTCCAATTCAAAAGGAGCAAATTACTAGTTTGAACCCCGTAAATTTAACTTTTGTCAGTTCATTAAGCATGCAATATATTTACAATAAAAAAACTTCAAGGAACCATAACAACTCTGAGAAAGTGAATGGCATTACCTAGCAGCATCCAGCAAATAGCTGGCAATATGTTTTCTTCTGCTGGAGGGACTGACCCAAATGGCTCTAATGCCACATAAAGCAGATACAGCTTCCTTCTCACATAAGATTACTCCACTATCAGACTCTTCATGGCTTTTGGTTGATTGATTTATTCTTACAATTTCCCTTTGGAAACTCACACCCCCAAATTGGAGTGTGGTTGAAGTCCGCCTTGCTTCCTTCTCAGGTGAAACCTTACACCTGCTGCCTTCTGATCTTGAGAGAATCTTATACGCCTTCTTTATGGGCTCTGTTACCAGACATCCAGAGATTCTTTGAGAAGATATAAACAGATAAACCTGTTAACAGGAGAAATGTTTCAGAGTTTCATTCACATAGCTAGACAAACTCAGCCTCTCACATAATCACCACATGAAGGGAGAATTCTTCATAAAAATTAGTCAGCAAAATGAGGACAACCATTCAACGTCATAGCACGATTAAGAAGCTTCATTGAGCTCAAGTAACTTACAACTCAAATGATAAAAAATATAAGTAGAAAGCTGGACAGTTGAAATTTGATATTGATTAGTGAATAACTTTGAACAATGAAGTTTACTTTCTATGACAGTAAGTTTCTTATAATTGCAAGAGAGCGGAACCTTGCATAGCTGATGATATATATCCACCCATCTCCAAGTTCCATCTCCATCATCTTCACAACTTCCTGTACCTGCCAAGCCTGTTTGGCCAAGCTTCTAAAATCAGGTTATTTTGAGAAGTGCTTTTCTCTGGCGAGAAGCAGTTTGTATTTGGCTAATTAATTTGAAAAGTACTTTTGAACAGTAATTAATGTTTGGCCAAGCTTTTGAAAACTGCTTCTAAGTGTATTTTTCTCAAAAGTGTTTCTCAGAAAAGTGCTTTTGGAAAGAAGCTACTTTTTTCTGCTTCTGCTTCTCCTCAAAAACACTTTTTTTCCTTCCAAAAGCTTGGCCAAACACCTCAATTTTTGGCCAAAAGTGCTTTTGGCCAAAAAAAAGTGACTTTGGCCCAAAAAGAAAAGTTTGGCCAAACAGGAACACTATGTTTAACATGATTAACTAGAGAAATATCAATCGTGAACGTCAAAATACAGTGTTTCATGTATAACCAAATAGTATCTAAAAACCTTGTTTCTCTGAGGAGGAGGGTCATCGTCCAGCACCAAGATAATTCGGCCAAGAGGAATTTGAACAACTCTTTCATTCCGCCAACCCTGGACATTTTATCAAATCCCACCAGGATAGAACTTTAATCTTTTAATAATTTTACACAAATTTGAAAAAACAAACTCTGTTGTTGAATTACCTTAAATGGAATACAACAACAACAAATTCAGTTTGATCCACATATACAACAACAAATCCAGTTTGATCCCAGTATGTGGGGTCTGGGAAGTGTAGTCTGTACGTAAACCTTACCCGTACCTAATGCAGGTAAAGAGCCTGTTTCTAATACACCCTCGGCTCAGGAAGAAAGATGGAAGAAAAAAAGATAAATAATATCCAATAATAGCAACAGAATACAATACGTGAGGCGAACAAAATCACATACCATAATAAAAATCAAAGAATAAGAAGAGAAATGCGTGCTACTAAGACTATCGGTGACCACTATAAACTACCTGCTAACCATTTACCTTAATCCTCGACCTCCATCTTTCCTATCAAGTGTCATGTCCTTAGTTAGCTGAACCAGCCGCATGTCTTGTGAAACGTCTTATAAAACTTTTCATCCCCTTCATCATCTCTGACGGTACAAGTATGCAATAAAAAATCAGACTGACCCAGATCCAAATAAAATTGGGCGTACTTTCTCTTCTTATTCAAAACTTTCCCAGACTTTGCCACCCCTAGGTCTGGCGCAAATTTCTCCAAGTCTGTTTTCTTGGATGCTTCATCAGTTGATGCACCATTGATTTCACTGCAAAATCAGCTTAAGCATTAGCAAAGAACTTGAAGGGGAAATAAAAATGGTCATCAATGTTAGGTAGTAACAACTCTGAGATGCAATTTTTTTCTCCAAACACATAATTTTGGCAGAAAATCTATTTGTTTAAGAAAATGATTTAGGAAAGACTGTAACGATCATACTTTTGTACTTATTTAGCAAATATATGCATTTCCTCACTTATTTAGCAATTGATCATCTCCATTTTCCTTTTACCTCTCTTTAGTTCCTTCCATTTTAGATAAAATCCAACCACAACGTTTTGATTTAGTGTGCTTGCTTGCGCATTAACAATTGACTTCCCTTTCCTGTTTGACTTTCTCAAAATTTCTTCCCTTTACTACAATTTGCTTTTGCATTTTTCCATAATGTTTGTGTTACTGTTTTTTTATTTATTTGTTATCTTTTACGTTGCTCTGATATTACTTTTCGGGTTTTATGTATTGTCTATGATTAGGGAAAACATGCACCCTAACACTATTGAAAATATATTTCACATCAGATAAAATAATTTTCTAAGATTTAGTATTTTAAGTTCAATAAAAACTTTGCTTAATAAAACTTGCTTATTTGAAACTATTTGAAACTTTATTACCATTAATGTCCATGTTTAGTTAATAACCAGACATAAACAAATTTTGTTTACAAAATATATATAATTTACCTTAAAAGGCTCCCAAATTTATTATTTGTGTCTTCAATCAAGGGATTTAGTTACACCATTTTCCTTTTAAGGGAGATAGTCGATCTTTGGACTGATTCTATCGCGTGTGGAGTGGATTGAATTTTTCTATTTCTTTTTCGTTCCCTTTTACTTTTTGAATTGTTCATTGTCAATGTTTCAGATAATTCTAGTGCAAATTTAGCCAGAGGATGGCTGTTTATATTTAGATCGATTTGCCTCAAATTTATTACTATAGTTAATACCGAATAAAATCAATTATTTTAGGTTTTAACTTTACACCAACAGGTTCCAGATCAAACCACAGATCTATTTTCAAGGTCAGTTTGATTTGCAAATGCGATCCATATTTTAGTTTTTCGAGAAAAAGAAAGAGAAAATATAACGCTTCCAATCAATATTCCTTCCAAAGCAATAATAATACAGTAAAATGATTTTTGTTAGGTTTGAATTTATAAAATCAGTTTTATCTGTCTCTAACTCTTTATCTGTATAATTTATTCAGTTGTCAGTTTGTTAACATATTATGAATTTGTTTACATGCACACATACACTATTCAGTTAAATACAACTACAATAACATAAACTTAAATACAAATTTTGTACAAAATTTATATTATATGTCATTTGTATATTTTGTATCTGATTTAGACATAGTAAAACATAAATTTCATACAACTAATTATATATTATACAATTTATCTACAGCTTTCACATATTATTTCTACCATGTTAAATACAACTACAATAACATACAACTTAAATACAAATTTTATACAAAATTTATACAATATGTCTTTTGTATATTTTGTATCTGATTTATACATAGTAAAAATAAATTTCATACAACTAATTATATATTATACAATTTATCTACAACTTTCACACATTATTTTTACCCAGTTAAATACAACTACAATAACATACAGCTTAAATATAAATTTTATACAAAATTTATACAATATGTCTTTTATATATTTTTTATATGATTTATACATAGTAAAAACAAATTTCATATAACTAATTATATATTATATAATTTATCTACAACTTATTTACAACTTTCACACATTATTTTTACCCAGTTAAATACAACTACAATAACATACAACTTAAATACAAATTTTATACAAAATTTATACAATATGTCTTTTGTATATTTTGTATCTGATTTATACATAATAAAAATAAATTTCATACAGCTAATTATATATTATACAACTTATCTATAAGTTTCATACATTATTTTTATAATTTTACTACAATTTCGTAAATATAGTGCATATCACGTCTTCTTCTTCTTCTTCTTCTTCTTCTTCTTCTTCTTCTTCTTCTTCTTCTTCTTCTACTACTACTACAAGTTTCAATCTGAAATTCAGCCAAAATCAAGTCTAATTTTCACCAAAACACCCTCAAAATTGAGATATAAACTCCAAACCATATTCCCAATTGTTTGCAACAACACCCAATCCAAACAAATAATCATTTTTGAAAACTCAAATTCGAATTCAAAGCTTCAAAGCTTTTTAATGGTTGTCAATGGTGAAATTGCTGCTCTCTCTTTTTCTTTGCTTTACATTACTGGAATTAGGGATGAGAGATAGAGAGAGGCGTAGAGTGAATTCCTAATTGTTTGCAACAAAACCCAATTCAAATAAGTAATATTTTTTGAAAATCCAAATTCGAATTTAAAGTTTCAAAGCTTTTTAATGGCTATCAATGGTGGAATTGCTGCTCTCTTGTGCAAGATACGTGGGGGAGAGGGGGTGGAATGTGGAGAGAGAAACGTGAGGGAGAGTGTGACTGATTATAGGAATTGATTAATTATCCTTAAATTCTAAAAATGTACATAATTTGTAATTTTGTATGTAGGAGGTAATTAAAGTGAAACTTGAGTGGAGAGGGTAATAAAATTTTCAATAGCGTATAGGTATGTAAAAATTCCTTTGAAATATTATATAGTAAGTCCTAATATGTAGGATATTAAAATTAGTTAAAACTTAAATTATATGAATTAGACAATTTACTATATTTTTCTTTTTGTTGAAGGGAAAATACCAACTATGTCAGCTCATAAGTAAGTTAGTACAAAAATTAGACAATGCATAATAGTACTAATATTAACCAATTAACTATTTGTATCCAAAACAATGTCAAATTTTTTGATTTTTTTGAGTGGTGTTGTTGGAATTGATGCATCCATTTAAGGAGTTTAAATCTCGGTTTTGGGAAGATTTGATAGAGTTTTGAGGTGGTTTGAATTGCAAAATTCGAAGTAGAAGATGAACATGGAAAAAGATGATATGTGTATCACATATGTATCATATTTGTATCACATATATATCCATGTATACCTGTGTGTGAGATACATGTGTCATAGATGTTTGATACATGTGTCGTACAACAATTTTTGAACTCGATTTTAACTACAAATTTTGATACCAAATCAGTCCAAATCACCTCAAATTTTGTATTGACTCATCTATATATTTTCATCGATTTTCAACCATACCCATTGAAAAAGGCCCCTATATATATATATATATATATATATATATATATATATATATATATATATATATATATATATATATTTTATCACCTTTGTTTGCTACTTCGTCCATGAAATTTCTTTTCTGTCTTGTATCTAATGTTGTTGACACGCTTAAAAGTATGGAAGGAAATCTTTGCGTGTGATTCTTGGAGAAAAAGAATCCTTATTTATTTGGGTTTTCAATTTTTATATGTGCTTGACTAGTTTTGATGAGCCTATGATTAATGACTAGAGGTTGGTAAATTATGACTTATTTGTGACATTTCCGTAAGATTCTCTTTATAGATTTTTTTGTTTTTGAAATAAAAATCAAAATGATATAGTAACATTAGCAAGAAGAGAAACAAGTCATATTTCTACAATTTTAAATAAATACAAAATCAAAATAGAATACTCAATCATGAATAAATGCAAAGTCACTAAATGGGTAAGTCGCTAATCCCTGGACTATGTAATGTACTTTATCTGCTGGGTTACGGGCGGGCATTTTACCAGAATTTTCTAATCTACCCTTGTGTGATTCTTGTTGAAGCATATACTCGGGGGGTGGGAACAGAGGGATGACTGGCATAATATCTACGATTGGATTCAAAAAAGCATAGGCTGAAAATTGGATTCATGTAACAGGAAAAAGATTTCCCATTCCTTAGCCGGAAAGATATGTGGCCATGAAAGAGGGATTAAGTGGAACAAAATTGACTGGGTGGTAGAGTCGTGGAAACGCTTGTTTCTTCCATATTTTGGACCTTAGCTCCATGGAAGCGTAATTCACCAATTTTGCTAACAACAAGGGCGCAAATAGCAATGGATACCACTATTCCAACAACTAGACCCTCTGCACCCCTACCTCCTTTATCACTGAGCGATCATTTAGGGGCCTTAGCTGGTGATCCAGGTTGTTTCCCTCTCGACGATGAAGCTTATCCCCCATCGTCTCACTAGCCGACTTTGACCCCTGTTATTTTGAGGTCATATCTAGTATTCAGAATTTGCCTCGATTTGGTACCGCTCTCGCGGCCCGCACTTTAACATGCATATTTGGATTTAATGCATCAACTTCACAGATCCATTCAAGAAATATTTTTCTCCCAAGTTAAATATATAAACAATTGTATATGCGCCAATTTTGTATAATTATTCTTGTAAAATATACTTATGTCATTAAACATGTAATTGATGTTTTAACTTATTTTTCTAAAGTTATCCATTCATTAACTTAGGAACTCAAGGTACACGCACATAGCGCATATTTTAAGACTAGTGATTTAAAAAACAGAACAACCGAGTAAAGAGTGGCTAAGTGCAATACTTAAATCTGTTAATGAGTTGTATAAATATTGCTCAATCTACTTCAGTTTTCACAAAAGTGCCAAAGAGTTCATCGCCCTGTTTCTCTATGCTTTTGCAAGTTCTGAATCTTATTTTTCCTAGGACTATTCAAGTAGGAAAATTAACTAAAGTAACGTCTGGATTTCATGTTTTTATAATATCCTTAACAAGAATTAGCAAATTGGCTAACTAATTTTCAAATTTCACTATGACAACAAAATATAAAAAATAAGCTGCCCCACGAAGACTTCAAGAAACTCAAATTTTTGACGAGTAAATTTGAGCACAGCTTGCACAAATCGGAACAAAACAAGAGAAAGGAGAAAGGATGAAGGGGGGAGTCTGCTGGGGAAAATAACTAAATTCCAATATAATATGGCACCTGAAATTGAGGTGACCTTTGCTTTTACAAACAAGGGAAATCAAGAATAAGGGGTAAAGAAAGTAACAAGCAAAGAGTGACTTAGACCAAATTCTGACTGGGGTATGAATTCATTTAACTTACAGCAGAAAGATTAAGCAGTACTTCCCCTTCCAATTTCTCTACAAAAAAATGTCCTCAAAGAAGAGTAAAATGCCCGAATTTCTCATATCTGAGCCTAAAAAATAAGTGCAGCACCACAATTTCTACAGATTTTCTCAATAACTCCAGCACTCCTCCAAGCTGAAAATCGGAGATGTGAAGGAGTCTCAGATTCATGTCTAACAACCTGCAAATGGGAAAAACTGATGAGCAGTACTCAAGGAAGCCATCCAGATAAAAAGAAGCTGAACTGAAGTCTATGATGGAGTTAGAAGATGAGGAAAAGAGGGAAACAAAAAGTTGCTTGTCACACGTTTAAGTTGTAAAAAACGAAGGGGATGTCACAATGAAGTGGAGTCAACTTTACTTCAGGGTAACTCTACAGGGGTCTCAAAGGTTTGAAGGCTACTCTCAAAAGTATGCCATGTCGATTGATGACTAATAATGATGGCTGTACCCAGAAATAAAGGATATTCAAGGCATTCCAAGTTGAACAATTTAGAATGTCAAAAGGATGGGAGAAGTTGAACTAGGATACTCTTCGATCTGGAAACTTGACGCAGAGAAGCCATAACAGCTACAGAGCAAGATGTCATGCACTTGTGCCTTGTGAAATGATCATGATACGCATGATCACCCACCAACTCCCAAAGTTTTCTACAAAAGATGACGCGCATGTAATTTAGTAATTAAATGCTTAAAACTATCGCCGATGCCAATGCATACATATGTCCACACACATGCATAGACTTATTTATATGTATGTATATATAATACTCCTGTATTCTGGTGCCAGTGTGCTCGTCATTTTGAATGTCCCGAGCTGTTTGAAAAAATTCAGTAAATAATAGTGCCACCCATACAAAATAAGTGTAATTTTGGCCCAAGATAGGTGTAGCTTCAGAAAACCAAGAAGGCATTAATCGTTTTTCTTAAAATCTACCTTACTCCAATAAATGATCTAAAAGTCTGAGGAGACAAAGGTAATTAGCCAAATAACCCTTAAGATTAATGCTGGTGTAATTAGCCAAATTGCTATTAAATGGTTTTCTTAATGGCATGCCAAAACCTTAAAACACTTACTTTGGACCGGAGGAAGTAGTATATTCTAGACAGATTTTACAAGATCTCCAATTCCTTGAATAATTAACAATAATGTGATGTTTTCCAAGTCAACCTAACTTGTTCAACAGATTCTTAATCAATTACTTCGACTGGTGGACTGAGACCGATACAATAAACAATACTGATTACCACAAAGTCCGGGCTGTCACATAAAATGGTGCCCTAGGAGTAATATCTAAAACACATTTCTAATGTCTGTCTCTGTGTGTGTCCAGAAACTGCAGAAAAGAAAAACCCACCTAAACTAATCATCCCCTGGAAACATACAAGGCAAAAACAATTAAGCTGTAGAATCTCTTTAAAGACAGGGAGTAGGATACCGGCGTTATCTAGGAGAGACTAATATCAACTTGGCAAGATCAACTGCCTCCCTTCTGCTTGAGTGTTATCTTGTCTCCCAAGCTAAGAGCAATTCCTTGTGTTTTGCTTCTTATCCGAATATAACCGCTCAGCTTACCATCTGATTGCTTTTCAATGCTCAGATTCACCAAAGCATCCTCTCCAAACGCACTTTTTGCATACAGATTAGCAGCAAGGAACCCACATTCATCTTCCAAAGCAGATCTGGAATGATGTATGAAAGCAGATACAGGAAAATTTTATACTGTCATCAGCAGCCATGCATCACAAAGAAACAGGACTCAAATGACTTACGCAACGAACATGTAACATGTAACTCCTTTTCTCTTGACAAATCAAGTAACAGGCAACTCCTAAAAGGAATTTATCAGTACATCTTGATAAAATTACACATGCGCACACGTACACGTGCAGAGCGATGTATATTTAATACTGCCTAACATATCCAGCGAGTGAAAAAACAAAAAATGACCTTAATGATTGTGAACCTGAAACATCAATTTGACTATCTTAATTTTGTGCAATTCAAGTACGTCCAACAAGAGTAAATAAAAAAATGTAACAGAGAAGATAAGGATCTCGAGATGATAGAAAAAGAAACTACCTATTTCCCCTCAACTAGAAGTACTAGTGCAAATCCAATTTGAAAAAGATTCTCATTTCTAAGTTAAGACAAATTTGATTCTCACGGATAATGAAGTTCTATATTTTCTGAGAACAGGCATCGCTCGCTGTGTATCCTACTCTGTGATGTGAATACTAGAGATTTAAGCC
>ML389711.1:0-25508 GCA_005239525.1 Nicotiana knightiana | reverse complement strand
TAAAGCACATAAAATGCGAGGTATATAATGCTTAAAATCACGAATTCTAGCCACACATCACACTCAAACGCCCAACCACCTTCTTTCCCTTTTCTCTCTTCTTTCTCTTGTTTCTCAGCCTCCATCAATCACAAAAACCTTGCACAAATCCGTGCAAGGTCAACAAATCAACTATAGAATCACCCTCTCTTACTTCCCTAGCCGGAATCCTGCTGTTATTTCCCTTTTTATTCATTGAATATGTATCACTAGAGTTCAGTCTTTCAAACTCGAAACATCATTCCGTCTTTGGCTTACAAATCAAAATCAAAGATCACGTTTTGTGTCACGACCCAAACTGATCGGCCACGACGGGCACTCGGTACCTTACTCAGCCGAGTACCAACGTAACGTATCTTTTCGTATCCTACTATTATAGGTAAATGAGATGGAAAGGTTTCCATGAGATAACTAGAGTAAAACATGAGGGAATACTCGACATAGGACGACGAAACATGTAATACAAACTTATACATATGGCATACGGACCTATAAAGCCAAAATGATCACTCGTACACTGAACATAGGCCGACAAGGCCATACAATATTTCACGGACATGAAATATATCTACAAGCCTCTAAGAGTATATAAATACCATAAAGGTCGGGACAGGGCCCCGCCATACTAATCAATACATGTCCAAATCATACTGACCAAATAAGAAATTTCGGAGCAAATGGAGCACACCAACACCTTCCGCTGAGCTGATTGCCTACTTGGAGGACTCTCAACCTGTCTATCGGAACCTGTGGGCATGAAACGTAGTGTCCCCAGGCAAAAGGGACGCCAGTACAAATAATATAACGAGTATGTAATGAATGAAAATCAATAAACAATAGACATAAGAGAAACATGGAGTAAAAGACTCAACATATAAGTCTAAATAACTCTGTGAATCATTAATATTTACAATCCCATGCATATGTATATAAATGGCATACCATGCATAGGTATATACGTACGTAACATCATCAAGCCTCTGAGGGCATCCCATCATATCATCTCAGACACTATGGGCAAAATCATCAACGCATATGATCACGCTCAACTATGTCTAATAAAAGACTAAACAGGCGTTGCAAATATAATCCGGGGTATTATGCCCAGAGTCGATCCCACAGGGAATTAACGTATCAATCAAGTCTTTAGAATACGCAAATTTTACTCAATCAATTCTCTCAAGACTTTTTGAATATAAATTGGTGATGTTTTACTAATTCTACTGATAATAATAATAACTAACAATTACTAATAATGTGTTGTAAACAATTATGATAACGGTATAGGTTATGGTTTCCCCCGTTGGTGAACTTCCTTCTCGGATACTTCTTATAGTTTGATTAGTTGTCTCTATCAATCATGAACACTCTATCTACCATAAATCTCTCTCAAGTAATTATGATAATTTACTAGACGCACTCTCTCAAGTTACGCTNTGTTGTTCAAACAACTACCTAAATATGCACTCTCTCTCAAGTAGATACATAATAAATAGGAACAGCTAATTGAGGGCCCTTCAATCAACTACAACAAGAACGTAGTTGAACAAATAGAGATTAATCAACCAATCAAAACTATATTAATATCACAATAAGTTTATCCCCCAACGGGTTCCACCAAAACCTTAGATTAAGAAAATTAGCTACTCATATTGATAAGAATCAATTCTAAAATAACTTGCATAATTGAACTACAAAATAATAAATAAAAGCTATAAAAATCAATGTTTGCTTCACTGAGTAGTAATCCACAGGTTTTTATTCACTTCAATGGCTTCCTCCCCTTTCAAGTTGTGTTTTTGGGTCTATTTATATGTTTGGGATAAACCCTAAACATGTAGGATACTTCTATTCCAACTGGCAAACACTTAAAACTCTTTAAAACTCGGATTTGACCAGACCAGGGACCTGGCTTTATAGCCCTAACGCCTGGATAAAGCCAGGCCAGGACTGGTGTTATGGCTTTAAGGCCTGGGTAACGCCAGGCTAGGCCTGGCCTTAAGGCTCAAACGCCTGGATAAATCCAGTCCAGGCCTGGCCTTAAGGCTCAAACGACCGGCTATAGCCCGGTGCACTCTTCTTCGCCTCTTGAGCGTATTTTCGATGTTTATGCATCCATTTAGCTCGGCTTCCATCTTTAATTCACCTACACATGAAATAGACTCTATTATGCACATACAAAGTGTATTTTTATCATTAACGCACATAAAATGTAAGGCATATAACGTGTTAAACCATGAATTCTAGCCACACATCAGCATACCAGCCAGGTGGTGGTGCGTATATAATGCCGTAACTTTTGACCATATCTCATATACATATATAATGCCATCTGTTCATGGATTGATTTACATGTATAAATGAATGCAATGCATAATGAAATAAGTCAATAGGATCTCTCAGAATGTCATAAGATACTATTGCTTCGATTATTATCGTGAAATAGATTTTATCAACTTACGTATTTTCTGAGACCCATGAACATATGATAGAATAATAGGACACATGGAGAATCAAGAACATAGGCACCTCTAGCATTTTTATGAGTGGAATCATTTATGAAAGTTGTGCATTTGCCCGTTTTGTTTGTATTGTATGGATCATGCCAAAAAGAAATAAGGGATAGCCTTAACATACCTGAGCCGATTCTCTTGACAATCTATCTAACACACGTCAATTGCGAAAAAGACGTGTAACAGCGGATCGAGGTAGGGAAAAATCCGTATAATATTCTTGAGAAAGATTGTACTGTACTCTCTTAGAATCACAATTTCACACTGCTATAGTATTAAGCAGTTTCATATGAATTATTTGAGGCTCCATCCATTACTTAGCAACCATACATCACATTTAATGATGTAGGGAAAATCTCTTTATAACTTTGGGTTCATGAGAACTTTTTAAAGCTATATACGTTACTTTGTTGATGAGAAGATCTCACTCTGTACTTTGTAGAGACAAGCATCTCTCTTAGGTGAATTAGAGAGGTCTTTTATCCTAGTGGGTGTGGGCCCCACTTATATGATGACTTTGACACTAAATTTCTCTAAATGTGCCACCTTGTTACATGAGTTAAGAGTCACCATTTGGTCTTAAAAACTATAATCTCCTTGCTGCCACATGGGTTGTGTTTTCACCAAGGATTTATGTCACTAATTTCTAAATAATTTACTAATTTCTCACAAAAATCAATAATTAACCCCTTACCACATAATTTGGTAAAATCCTAATTTACTTAAAATACTTATTACTTTTAACACACTTTATATACCTTACTATCATGGTCATGTGGTACCTTGTATGGCACTATTCCATAAATACGAGGTATTATAGCTTGGACCGTATTTTATGTCAAAATGTCAAAACTTCAACGATACTCATTTTCTTTGATTCGCTTACCCTCTCATCTTCATGAATTTACTTATCACTTTTTATAAATGGTATAATACTTATAATCTCAAAATAATCGCATTCCCGAACTTATGTCAATTAACTTACGATGAAACTTTAACGTATGAAAATGCGGGATGTAACATCATTCCCCATTTTGGAACATTCGTCCTCGAATGTTGATTGATGCACTTATCATTAATATAACCTATAGCTCTTGCGAATATGTTATTCCTCTCCTTGACATCTAGGCAATTGTTCTGTGAATAAATCCAAAGGCCAGGGCATTCCTCCCTTTAGGCCTCTTTCTCACATCACGACTTTTGGTATGAATTCTTTCAATTTCATTACTATTACCACCTTCTATCATGCAGTCTGTACGAATTTTTTCCTTGTATGTGCGCCTATGCGACTCTTCCCTCCAGACTTTAGCCAATATCTAGGCCTCACTTTGTGAACACATACAGAATTTGACAAGCGTACCCTCTGGGTGTTTACTACATCTAAGTAGATCATACTATACCATAACTCTTACTTCGATTTACCGTTACTGAGATCTTCTATCAAACTCCAGGTTACTCTCGTTGCTTATCCTATATGTATAAATCTGAGTCCTTTAATGATTTCTCATTATTGTTCATCTTAAGAATGATGGCTTAATCTCATCTCATACTTTGTAAATTTTATACATCCGTTGTTGATTCACCTCAATGTTGATATACAATTTACCACTGATAACTTGAAACTTCTTACATAATACATTGCCAATAGGGCTTACATCTCATGGAGGGATATCTGAAGTGGCCTGCCTAATTCACCTAGGGGAGATACTATATTTCAATAACCGTATTTCATAGCATCCCAACGTGATTCATGTTATGTGTGGGGAGAGGGAGGGGTTTCTAATCTCGTGCCATTCATGAAATCTTTTTTTTCCCTTCAAATCATTACTCAATCAAAGGCCCAAACGTCATCCTTTATCTATCACAATTACACCCTTATTTTACTATCATCATTTCTAAATTCTATTAGCCTTAGACTCCTTTGAGTTCATTTAGGCTATACTGAGCTTTCTATAACTTAGAGAAACCATCAGCTCTCTTGTTTTCATGGGCTTAATCCTGAGGACTTATCCATTCTTGTCACCTTATCACTCGCCCTTTCTTATCCTTACTCCTGTCTTCTTAAAACCTTATCGCTTTACCATACTTTAGCTTGCGACCTACACATATCTTTTTATACTACTCGTAACCTTCCTTCAACTTGCTTGCACCATAGATTTCCTTGTGTTATTCTGGAACATCAAGTGAGACATCGCATTGTCTCTAACTCTTCTTTACTCTCCTAACTATACCTCTCGATACCTAGAAACCATAGGCTAGAAGATATACCACTGACGACGCCCTATCATTCCTGGATACTCAATCCCAGCGCTTCTAGCCTTCTGAAGTATGGGCTATCCACAACCTTCTGCATTTGAGTATCTCGTATATTGTTCACCTTTACCTTACTTACCTTAAAATCTCGCATCACAGTTGCTATCTCTTTCACTACCTCCCTTTCACATAGGTATAATTTACATCCACAACTTGAAGCTCTATTATAACACTTGCACCTGTGGTGCATACACCATCCGAAGGAAGCTTCATACTTACTTCTTATGAGGCTGGTACTCTTCTAACTGGATTTATCGTAGGGCCATTATAGAATATGGTTGGTGTACTATCTCTCTTGTATCTTTGATATTAAGGGTGATCCTGCAATGTTCTCAATCACGATTTCTATAATTTCCTAGGTCCAATAATCAGACTCTTGATTTACTTGGTTGATGTAACTCTTTAGTTTTCTCTTTCTTCTGATTAGCCTTTATGTAGGCTTAAGCTATCTTCCGATCTGCGACTCCTGGTATTAGTTATAAATTTAGCCTTTCCTAGGCGCTATGGAATATCCATGATACAATTTTCTAACAATTCAATCATTTGTCTATGACCTGGACTCAATTCTTTTTTTTAACTTATATCAGAGTCTTCTACTGATGTATGATTGTCAACATATATGTTGCATGGATAATACTCCGCAATCCTAAGTGCGTTCATAACGTAACTAACTTTGGATCATTGATCGAATTATAGGACACATGGGGAATCAAGAACATAGGCACCTCTAGCATTTCTATGAGTAAAGTCATTTATGAAAGTTGTGCATTTGCTCGTTTCATTTATAGTGTATGGATCATGCCAAAAGGAAATAAAGGATATCCTTAACATACCTAAGCCGATTCTCTTGACAATCTATCTAACACACGTCAATTGCGAAAAAGACGCGTAACGGCGGATCGAAGTAGGGAAAAATCTGTATGATATTCTTGAAAAAGATTGTATCGTACTCTCTTAGAATTGCAATTTTACGCTGCTATAGTATTAAGCAGTTTTATATGAATTGTTTTGAGGCTCCATCCATTACTTAGCAACCATACATCACACTTAATGATGTAGGGAAAATCTCTTTATAACTGTGGGTTCATGAGAAATTTTTGAAGCTATATACGTTACTTTGTTGAAGAGAAAATCTCACTCTTTACTCTGTAGAGACAAGCATCTCTCTTAGGTGAATTAGAGATGTCTTTTATCCTAGTGGGTGTGGGACCCACTTATATGATGACTTGGACACTAAATTTCTCTAAATGTTCCACCTTGTTACATGAGTTAAGAGTCACCATTTGGTTTTGAAAACTATAATCTCCTTGCTGCCACATGGGGTTGTGTTTTCACCAAGGATTTATGTCACTAATTTCTAAATAATTTACTATTTTCCACAAAAATCAATAATTAACCCCTTACCACATAATTAGGTAAAATCCCAATTTACTTAAAATACTAATTATTTTTAACACACTCTATATACCTTATTATCATGGTCATGTGGTACGTTGTATGGCACTAGTCCATAAATACGGGGTATTATAGGTTGGACCGTATTTTATCTCAAAATGTCTAACTTCGACAAAACTCATTTTCTTCGATTCTCTTACCATATCACCTTCATGAATTTACTTATCACTTGTTATAAATAGCATAATACTTATAATCTCATTCTCGAACTTACGTCGAGAAACTTACGATAAAACTTTAACATACGAAAATGCGAGATGTAACATTTTTTCTCTGTGTTATGAAGTTGTTTTCTTTCGTTTTTCGTTGATAGATATTTAAAATCCCAAATCCAAAAACCATATACCAAAGTGCAAGGGTCAAATCTCTGAAATCTTCTTTGTTTTGTTAAATCTACGGCATGCATGGGCATAACTCAGAGCTTAATCATGGTTATTCGAGGTCTAGAGGTCAAACATAGTGACCTATGGACATTGAAGATTTATCCAGCGGTCCTTACCTTCAACGTTCAACTTCTCTTCTCTCATGTAAAAATCCTTACTCATTTTCCCTCTGTTCTCTTTCAATTTCACTCAATTATGTTCACATCATCTGGTAATCGCCATCTTCTACTATTCGATTTTGAATCCTATGAAACCCTAGAGCCTTCGATAATCACTATAAATAGAAGTCTTTAATGCTCTCACCTAACAACACCAACACACAACAAAATTACGAACCAATCACCTAGCACTGAGAAAAAAACACACACAAACACCGAGAAGCTTAGGATTCCAAGCCTTAGGTTCTTACTATTTTTTCTTTCTTTTGTTGAGTACTATTGTTGGTCTAAACTTGAGGTTTTCTAGCATCTTAAGCAACTGAGAAGAGCTCTCGTTTGGTCTACTACTTTCAAAAAGGTCAGCACCACTGGCATTCTTCTCTTTTGTTCATTTCTTTGAATGATACAAGCATGATAAGTTAGGTTCCATATATTAAAGTTTATGGTGTCTAATATTATTAATACTTGTGTTCCGTTAGTTTAATGGTTGCTTGTGATTAGTTTTCTTGCTATGAGTCTTTAAATGATGATTGATTAAACTATATAATTGATTCTTGCTGATCTTATTTCCGAAGTTTTCAACAGTCTACATGATTAAGTTATTATATTTTCATGTTCACATGAACCTCATAGATCTTATTGGTATACATTAGTACTTATCCTTGCATGTTGCATCTCTGTAGCTTGTGAGTTTTTGAAGTTGAACTTATATTCTGATAACTATGATTGAATGAATCTGAAGGTGTTAAGTTTATATCCTAACCTTGAACAGAAACTCTAAGCGTTTATATGCCATATTCCTTGTTTATACATGTTAGACTGTTGCTACTATGGTCTTTCATTTTGTTTAGTTTCTTGTTGCTTCTATTAATCTAATCTTGTTTGAACTAAACCTCTCTTTTCTTCTCCTAGTAATCCTATTGTATACACTTGTTAAAGCTATGTCATCATAATGTGATCATGATTCTGTTTCTTTCTCTCTATTATAAAGACTGATAATTGGTTAGACTAAACATTAACTGTTTTCTTAATTAGTCAGCACTCTCAGCAGCATGCTTATTTGGTATCATATCTCCTATTCCTTATCTTTAGGGTAATCGTGCATCTTTAAAAAGTTGACATGCATTTATCATTAGGGTCATCATGCATCTTTGAAAAGTCGGCATGCATTTTATCATTTAAGGAACCTAGTTACTCTGTCCTAAGTTAAGTAATAACTTGTAAAGAGAAGCATGATCATCTTTGTATCCATGTACTAATTTAGAATTAAGTTTTCAGTTAAACTTATCCTGATGCAATGCCTTTTCCTTATCTATAACTTTTGCTTAAGCTAATCCTACAAAAAATGTGTAATGTTTCCCCTGTTTATATAATATCACTAATGCATTTAAAGTATTTAGGTATCTGACTGAATATTGCATGTTCTTACTTAGTTTCTGATTATATATCTTGTCCAGAATTGCCTTATTCCTTGCTCTCTCGATAACTTTAAAACCAAATCTAATCCTATCTGAACTTGATGATTTATCTGAAGCTAATACCATTAGGAGTATGATGTTTAGGGATTACCTGTTAGTCTGTAAATTTGTGGACCTATTGAGAAAGTTGATCATGTTATAGATATCTTTGAAACCTCTATATATGTTGAGTTGTTGTTGTATAGCTTTACCTTTCCTTGGATTGTTGCTTTACTCTAAATTTAGACTCTAAGATGTTTGTGATGTTTCTGATGTTCACCTATATGAGTTTCAGAACCAGATCCTTAGAATACATGTGATACATGTTTGTTTTGGTAATTTAGTATAGACTATAAGTTCTTATATTAAGAGGGAAAGTATATTTTGTGGTGGTATATGATATAACATTTAGTTTACATTGAAAAGACCTCATTGGCATTTAAACACGTAAGGAAAACATGTGGTTAGTGTCTAAGGGTATTTGGAAGCGGAGTTCAACTCTAGGTTGGGTTGCCCTCCCCGGCACAAGCATTGCCCTAGGCCTTGAGTCCCTTGGGAACTTTGAAGTGTCAGGGGATCCAAAGGGAGCATCGAACTTGGGTGGAGCTTTCTCATTATCCCTTAATTCATTGACGCATTTAGTTCTTTGGGGGTTTAGTGTTACTGACGATGAAAAATTTTCAATGTGAATTATTTGCTAAGTAGAACCACCACATTAATATAATTTTCCACAGTATTGATTATTTTCTTGTTTCAATTATTTGTCTATATACTAGTCATGTGTATTTGAATATGCTGAGAATGTGGGAATGTTTCTAATGACCTTCTTTTATTTTTGGGGCATGTGTACATTTGGGCCTGCTGAATTCCTGAGGAACTCAGGCCCGAACCGGCTTTGCTGCATCTTTGAAGAGTCCAGTCTTTCTATAGATGCGCCTCTCAAATTTTTGGGCCTAGCTTATTGAGGCCCAATCATCAGAGTGCAGTCCTCTCTCCCTACTTCTTTTGCTATTGTTTATTATTTTCATAACTTAGTTTACTGCCTTCATTATCTTTCACCTACTGCCTTTGTTGTCTTATCGCATTTTCATTATCATGTATTAACACTCATTTATTAGATTATATACTTTACTTTCATACTCTAGTATTACATAAAACTTAGGCAAACCTTAATTAATGTAGGACTTAAAAGGAAATAGCTAGTAATTAATCTTCGCCTCCTATTAATTATAACTTTCATCTTGTACACTCACTTTTCTTAAAGGTTTTGAATCTTAGGTCTTTAATCAGAATGGCATCCCATTTTCAAAAGAAAAAAATTAGGAAAGAATCAGTGATTTTCACTAACAAAGAATGAAACAGGATTTTCATAGAAAGCAGTAACGAACGACCAGCCAAACAAATTTTCAAAGACCCGCCTTTTTCAGAATTCTAAGTAAAATCAAGGTACATTTGGAATCGCTGCTCTTATGTATATTCTTGGAAAAATTATACAAGCATTTTTTTCTTCAAAGATAATTACTTTCTTGACTTAATAATTACATGCCTTAAAATCTAGACCACTTTAAAAATTCTCTTGACCTTCAATAACTCTTTTATAATCCTACACCCCTTCTACGTCTTATATGCACTCCTTTTAACATGTAATAAACCATGATTAGTAGTAATTAAACATAGTATAAATAATTTAGCCATTAAAATTAGTCTAAGTCTTATAGAGCTACCTCAGGTAAATTTTAAGGGGTGCCTAACACCTTCCCCTTAGAAGAACAAAAACTCTTACCCATAATCTCACCGATTCGCGGATCCTTAATGAACATAACTTAGTAATTAAATAGGTACCCTAGTATATCTTTAAATATTATGTGGCGACTCTTTATCATCAACAACAGAGAAACCACAAGCTGAATCATGGCTCGACTAGTGCAAAATAGGGTGCAACAGGACCCACGTTTTTGAATGCATCTTCAACCAAGGGTCGATCCTCGATCCCCATCCCATCAACAGTTTCATCAGCAACTCTAAAGGGCTACTTCAGCTGCTATGCGTGTAGCTTTCTCTCTCCATTGTGTTGTCTCTCTTGCAGCTAGTTCTACCCCATCATTTTTGTTGTTCACCATTTTATCTTGAGTCGAAGTCTGACCTATGAAGGATCCACTTAATTCTTTCTCCTTTCACAACTACCGCAAGTGTTTTTCCAACTTCGGGTCGTATGGCACCAATTCCTTGGAAGCGTATCGAATCATACACCATCTAACTTAACATGTTGCCTGCACACAGATGAAAGAACGTGAATAATATAAAAAATTGATTCCTGAATTAGCACCAAAAACTATTTTGAACACTATTCATTTCCCATCTCTGGCAACGGCGCCGAAATTTGAAGAGCACAAAACACAACACGAAATTGATGCTCGCTAGAAAAGATAGTATAGTATAATTATCGTGTCCATATGGATTGAATTTAAATAATATTCAAGTAATTTCTGGCTTAAATATTATTCAGGATGATCAACACTTCGATTTCGGATGATTAATACTAAACTAACAAACTAAAATTAAAGCAATTAATAATTGATCACATAGAACCAGAGAGTAGCAAACTTGGCTTGTTATTATTGTAAGAAATAAGGGTCATGATATGATAGGTCCAAGATTGTTATCCTAGATTTGGCATTGTCAAATTTCACTCTTAATAATGTCCTTTGATTCTCTCAAATTCAACATTTTATTATTCGATTATTCTGATTCAGGTTTCTCTCTCGATTAAACCTAAAACGTTCAAATAATCTAATATTAAGTGCGGTGAAACTTGCAAGAATCTATTGGTAAGAATGATCTAAGAGAAACTTCTCGCGAATCTTTCTCAATTTTAATTCAAACGGTAGATCACAAAACTCTTTCTATTACTTCCAAAATAAATGAAGGCATGCGTTGCAACAATATTCAATATTATGCTCCTTTTCCGATTAAATACGATAATAAATAAAATCGCAACTACAATTGAAGCTCCTCCAACAAATTCAAGCAATCAAACAATAATCAAATCCATAGATAACGATCAAGTCATCAAATCATGTCAAACCCTATGGTAAACTACTCCATAATCATGGAGGAAGTCATCATAAATAGAGTTAAAGAATAAGAAAACATCAATCCAATATTACAATCCAAACTCTCGTATTGAATTGGTAGAAGAAAGATGAAATCTTGTGTCTTGAAGCCTCCAATGCTCTCGAAAAGTGCCCATGGTCAAAAGTCCCTTCAAAAATGTGTTTTTGGTGTATTTATGTCATATAGAAGCGGATCCGGACGTTTCACGGCCCAAATATCAACATATCGTGATGATGCCTATCACATTACTAGGCACGCCGATAATAGCAGAATAACTACACATTTAAAATTAAAATCATGATGCGATAAGTTTAACAGTGAAAATCTCATAAATACCCGATAAGAACAACTGCGACTCAACTATAAAATACCCAAAATTCGGGTGTCACCAAGTACATGAGTGATGTTTTATACGTCAATACCACACAAGAGGGGGGGGGGTGATTTGTGTGGTATCCAATTTGCGAGTGTTGTTGTTATAGAAGGGTCTGGTTCTTCTATGTGTTCCAACTCGTACTGTTGCAAAATAATAAATGCAGAAAAGTAAAGAACACAGAGATTTTTACGTGGAAAACACCCGGCTCAAAAGGTGAAAAATCACGACCTACTACTCAGTAGGATTTTCTCCAAACACTTCACTACAACAATGAGCCAAATAGCATTTACAAAATAAACTCTTTTGTAAACCTAAGGATTAACTCAAACCCTTTATGGCAAACTAGCCTCTAGCTATTTGCGACAAATTTCAAATTAACTATAACTTGAACACTCAGTACCTATTACAATTACTTCTAGATAAAGCTGAAAGGTACAATTTGTAATCACCTACTACAAATAAACTAGACTAAAAGACAACAGATGGAACTGGTTCTTCTAGCTGGTTCAAGTAGCTCCAGATTCGCACTCTCCAATTTGGCTCGAACTGGCTGCAAAATTTCTTCACGAATTTTGCTCTCAATTCTTGATAAATTTTTGTTTTTGTGCGTCTATATACAATAAGAACAATCTGCAATTTATAGGAGTTAGTAGATAAGGAATTAACTAGAATCCTAATGCAACTCTTCCTTGGTGAAAGAGTTCTAGTCAAACTCAACTCCTAAATCCTTCCTTATCTTAGATTCTGTTCTTATTGAATAAGGAGTCCTTCTCCAATTTCGTTTTTGCAATCTTTTCGATCAGAAGATATCTCAATTTTACCAGAATACATTTATCTCATGCATGTGCATCTCATGTGCCTTTAACTCTGCTGGTCTATGTCACCTGTGATGGACCTGGTTCATCTCGGAGTTCCTTTGTCAATCTTCAAAACTATTTCCTTTCTTGGGCCAACAAATTCCCCCTTTTTGATGATGACAAACTTTGTGCTTCAGGCCTGTTTCAGCTTAGTCCAACATTGGCACATATAAGAGTATTAAGGATTTATCACAAAGAAACAGGTTCATTAGGTTATAAATATCACATGCTCAGAGCACAACCTATCTTCTCCCTTTTTGGCATCATCGAAAAGTTGCAAAAACAATTGTGTGAATCCTAGATTTTTAACACTTACTCATGGCCATTTGGGCAATTGCATATGCAATCATGAGTTAATCATCAATAATCAACTAACAATTCAAACTATCAAAAAATAGAGATATTGAATCAGAGCAAAAAGCATCAGATTTCATTGATAGAGCGAATACGATTCTGCCACAATCCACAAAATAAAACAAAATCAGTTAAAACATGAGCAACAAACAAAAATTCTGAATCTGGGTCACTGAAAGTTCTAGGCAGGCTAGGAAATTAAGGCTTGGAAAAACTGCAGACCTGGTTCATTTAGCCAAGATGGATGGTTCAGCAGACTTAGAAACAGATGAAGACTTCTTTGAGGAAGTCTTGGCTTTCTTGAGCTTAGGGGTCTGAACCTCTACCTCTGCCACTTTTTCACTTTGATGGACCAGGTCCATCTCATCCACTTCAACAGCCTCAATAGGCTCAACAACCTTTTCTTTCCCTTTTTCCACTCTTTTCTTCTTACTCTCCTCTAAAGCTCTCTTCAACTCGTCCTCACTTTGATTTACCTTGCTCCTTGTAGTTCTTCCTCTTGGAAGAGAAATATTAGAAGTCATAGAAGGAGCAGCTTTTCTTTTCTTACTTTCTCTTGTTGTTCCAGACGTTTGAGCTTTAGGAGTTCTTTTCTTCTTTGGATTGTAATTATCCCCTAACATTTTCAGCAGATCCGCCAAGGTTTCCTCAATAGATGAACCAGGTTCATCTGTGTGCTTTCCTAAATGTACTAACCCTTCAGCGGTTTCTCCTGATTCACTTCCCCCTGCGTTCTTGCTACTTTCTTCCTCCTTTTCTGGCTCAGCTCCACAAATATCCATTCTAACAGATTCAGAGGTGGGTGAAGAATCAGCCACTTCTTTCCCTTTTCCCTTTGTCATTACTCCGTACTCCTCACTCTCATTTTTTTTAATTTTTACCACCTATTCTTATTGTTTCCGGCAACTCCACATCTATTACAGACCCAACCAGTATGAACCTATTTTCTAAGTTTTTCAGCAACATCAGAGATGACCTCAGAAGAAGGACTTGGGACAGATGTTACCTGAGTCATCAAAAATTTGGGAATGGTTTTGTAAGGGAGGGGATGGCTTGAATGAACTTTTAGTTTTGAATTGACAGTTAAGGCTTCCCTAGAATCTAGGTATTTTAATTTGGTGAGGATTTTTGTTGAAACATAACTGGTTCAAAGTCAAATGGATAGGCTTTGAAAAGATTTTGAGTTTGGGCAGAGTTCTTCTCATGATTTAATTATTAGTATTTCAAAGTGTGCAGGGTGTAGAACACATACCTCGCCTTTCACATGAACCAACACGATGAACCAGGTTCATCATTTCAGAATCCTATTGATCAAGCCTCAATTTGCAAAGATAGAAAAATTTCATTTGTGATCAGTGAGTCATATAAAAACATGGCATAAGAATATACTTTTTACAGTATGAGACTAAGCTATTGTAAATCTAATTATTTACACCCGTTTCAGACTTTTCTAGCCAAATTTTTTCTTTGTTTTCATTTTTTTTAATGTATTTATATTCTGAACTGGTTCAATTTAGTGATCTTAATCATCCCTAATAGTAACTTGTTCCTTTCAAAATGCTCTCTACTCAGTGCTTTTGTAAAGATATCTGCATGGTTTCACAACCAACTAGTTACTCCTTGATGTTCCTTCATTGCTTTGTTGCTGCGGAACGGGTACAAGTACATGTTCTAACGAAGTTTGAGAATTATTTTGTTCTATTCCCCCTATCATGTTGCCCAGGATGGATGAACCTGTTCCATCACATGTTCCTTCCTCCAGTGTTGCTTTAGTTTGGACTGAGTTTCTGACCAGCCCAATTTCTTCATCATCTTATTCATTACCAACCCCAGTGATTTCACCTTTCTTTCCATTTCCAAAGGAGACATTTCCTCCTTTTATGTCCTCAAGTGAAAGGAACTAGTCCTTGTTGCCAGCCATGTGTTTTGAGCAGCCACTATCCATGTACCATATTTTCCTACTACCTTTCACTTGAATCTATAAAAGAAAATCAGGGGTTAGTCTTAGGAACCCAAACTAGTTTGGGTCCTTTTCTATAAGCAAAAGGATGAATTAAATTCTTTTTAGCCCAACTTGGTAGCCAATTCTTCCCTCGAACAAAACTTTTGTTCTTTTGACTGGCCTTTTCTTTTGCATTACATTTACTTTTAAAGTGACCAGTCTTACCACAGTGAGTACAAATCTTGTTCTCAGGAAGAGTGAGGTACTTGATTTTAGGATCCCACTTAGGTAGCGGATTCCCAAAGTCAAGTCCTCTTCTATTGCTACTATGATGTCCTGTAGCCATGTCAAAGCATCAGAGGACCTGTTCCATTTGCTAGTTCTATCTAGTTCATGTTTGGCCTTGATTAGATCCTCCTTTAGGACTCTTATCTGCTCATCTTTTTTGTACAACTTGTCTTTCATTTTTCCTAGTTTTTCTTCTAATGTGAGTTGTGTATGATCATCTTTGTTTTTACCTGTTCCTAATTTCAGTTTTAGATTTTCAGATCTTAGCTCTAGGACAGTGGTGTCAAGTTCATGAACCTGGTTCTTTAACTCAGCATTTTTACTATCACTTTCTCTAGCCCTAAGTTCCAGATTTTTGCACTTAGCTTTCAAAATCACACACTCCTTAGACAGTTGTTTCTTTTCATTGTTTAGATCCTCAGATTCATCAATGAAATCCAGGAGTAACTCAGATAGCCTTTCTTTAGACAAAAATTTAATCTTGTCTTTGAGATGAATTATACTTACCTCAGATTCCTCATCGAATTCTCCAATTGCCATAAGTGCTTGTTCATCTCCATCTCCATCATCTGACTCCTCACCTGAACTTTCAAACCAAGCAAAAACCATTGCCTTTGTTGATGTTCTATTTTTCTTGGGTTGAACCTGTTCCTTCTTCCTGTTCCTTCGTTCAGCTTTTTCTTTCTTCCATTCAATTTCCCGTTGATGGTAGTTTTTGATGTGCTGATCAGTCTTGCCACACTTGTAACACCCCTCATTGGTTTGTTTTTCAGGAACCCTTGGTTTGTTGTAGCTTCCACTTCTTGAAGGAACATTTGCTCTCATTAGGTACTTCTTGAAGTCCTTTGTGATCATTGTCATTTCATCCTCCTCCAGATCATCTTCTTCAGTGATTCTGAATGCCAAACTCCTTTCCTTCTTGGGACCATCCATCTTCATAGTCTGCCTTCTAAGTTCATAGGCAGTGAGATTTCCAATCAGCTCATCCAGCTTAAGAGTTGCAATGTTCTTAGATTCCTGAATGACTGTAATTTTGCTTTCCTAAGAGACTGGCAAGACCCTTATCAGAATTTTCTCAACCTTGTCATCTTCAAGAATGACCCTTCCAAGACACTTGAGTTCATTGGTCAGTATAGTGAACCTTTTATACATCTCTTGGATGGTCTCTCCTTCCTTCATGGTGAAATTCTCATATTGAAAATATAGTAGAGTTCCTCTTGACCTCTTCATTTGAGGTATTCCTTCATGAGCCACTTGCAAAGTGTCTCAAATTTCTTTGGCAGTGGTACAGCTTTGAATTCTGCTATACTCGTCTGGACCGAGTCCACACACAAGCCACTTCTTGGCCTTAGCATTTTTCTCCCACTTTCTCAAATCCTCAGCAGTGCAGTCAACTCTAGTCTTTGGCACATCTACTCCTTCAGCAATCTTCTTCATGGTGGCTAAAGGACCGTTAGTGACTATGTCCCATGGTTCATAGTCCAATTAAGTGATCCTTAATCCTATTCTTCCACCAAGAGTTGTACTGGCCATTGAAGAGTGGAGGTCTAACAATTGATTGTCCTTCCCAGTTCCCAGGTGGTGCACTCATCTTGATCTTTTCCTAAGGTATTAGCCTCTTCAAGGATAACCCGCTCTGATACCGATTGATGATTTATACGTCAATACCACACAAGAGGGGGGTGTTTTGTATGGTGTCCAATTTTCGAGTGTTGTCGTTATAGAAGGACCTAGTACTTCTATGTGTTCCAACTCGTACTGTTGCAAAATAATAAATGTAGAAAACTAAAGAACGCAGAGATTGTTACGGGGAAAACACCCGGATCAAAAGGTGAAACCACGACCTACTACTCAGTAGGATTTTTTCCAAACACTTCACTACAACAATGATCCAAACAGCATTTACAAAATAAACTCTTTTGTAAACCTAAGGATTAACTCTAACCCTTTGTGGCAAACTAGCCTCTAGCTATTTGCGACAAACTTCAAGTTAACTATAACTTGAACACTCAGTACCTATTACAGTTGCTTCTAGATAAAACTGAAAGGTACAATTTGTAATCACCTACTACAAATAAACTAGACTAAAATACAACATATGGAACTGGTTCCTCTAGCTAGTTCAAGTAGCTCCAGATTCGCACTCTCCAATTTGGCTCGAACTGGTTGCAAAGTCTCTTCACGAATTTTGCTCTCAGTTCTTGATAAATTTCTGTTTTTGTGCGTCTATATACAGTACGAACAATCTGCAATTTATAGGAGTTAGTAGATAAGGAATTAACTAGAATCCTAATGCAACTCTTTCTTGGTAGAAGAGTTCTAGTCAAACTCAACTCCTAAATCCTTCCTTATCTTAGATTTTGTTCTTATTGAATAAGGAGTCCTTCTCCAATTTCGTTTTTGCAATCTTTTCGATCAGAAGATATCTCAATTTTACCAGAATACATTTATCTCATGCATGTGCATCTCATGTGCCTTTAACTCTGCTGGTCTATGTCACCTGTGATGGACTTGGTTCATCTCGGAGTTCCTTTGTCAATCTTCAAAACTATTTCCTTTCTTGGGACAACAATGAGCTACTAAGTTTACACAGTCTAAAATACAACTGTCTGAAAAATAGAACAGTATAAAATAAAACTGAAAGGAAGGAGAGTCGAGGTCTGCGGGTGTCATAACAGCTACCTCAATAGTCTCCGAACAGATACTACACCAAATCTAGCAACTGTTGCGTAGTATGAGTACAACCCAACGTACTGAATAAGTAACAAAACTAACTTTGGGCTGAAAGCAGTGACGAGCTCAAAAAGATACAGTCCAAATCCAGATAATGACAGTACATATATAACATGAAAAATGATAGTAATAACTCGGGGAAATTCCAAAATCAATTCGCACACAGTACAAAAATATAGACATGCTTTCAAGTTCAAAAATTTAAGCTCACCACTGATAAAATAGGCCCAGTACATCTAGCATGGGGAATGTTATATCTCTATGAATACAAGTCAAATATGTATGTCAAATGCAATAAATCACAGTGATACTCCCAGATACTCACACTCTCAGAGTACTCAATATGACTGTTTCAACTCCCATCACACTCAATCACTCAGCATTATACGGTACCTGCACTCACTGTTGGTACGTCGGACTCCGGAGGGACGGATCCTACCCAAGCGCTAATATAAAGGCAATATGACATGCTGCGGCATGCATCTCGATCCAATAATAATAGATAAGGCACGCTGCGGCGTGCAACCCGATCCATACAATAATAATAATACTAATATATATATACATACATATATATATATGTACATATAAAGCAATATGGCCTACTGCGGCTGTCACACCTCTTTTTGCCACACACCCCTTTTTGCCACACACCCCTTTTACGAAGTTGAGTTAGAAGAGTTTTTCCAATTAAAGTGACATTTTGAAAAGGGATTTATTTAGAGTCGCCACTTGGAATTGAGTTTTGGTGTTCCAAGTCACCTTTTATTTTTGAATCCCTTATCAAAAGGAAGGTTTGACTCTTAATTTATGGTCTACGAAAATAGAAGACTGAGTAAGAAATTATGTTGACCGAGGGGAAGGTGTAAGGCACCCCTCGAGTCCCGTGGTTGTAGCACGGTCGCTTTTATTGATTAATGTCCGGCTTAAATCAATTCTTGGATATTCTTATATTTTATTGATTATGGTTTGCCTACTACCGTTTAATTAATTATTGTATTTGATTAATTGGGTTCACCAAGATACAGAACGCAAACAAGGTACTTCTTTGTAATTAAATGTTAAACCAAGATACGAAATGTACACATGGTTATAACATAATTATTTTAAATCTAAAGGTATCGAGACGTGGAATGCGCACATGATCCTTTTATTATTTAAGCATATCAATCTAAGGTTCGGATACGAACACATGGGCTAATATTTAAAGTACATCTAAAGTTTCTAGTGTTTTAGAGTATTTCTTTTATTCGTCTCTTTCATATCCGTGATATTTATTTATATAATTTTATTATTATTACTTATTGCCACGAGTCTTAAATTATTTCATGATTCATCTCTCTCCCTCACATTTTTTTTTGTATCAATCTTTTATTTCTTGCAACAATTTTGAATTAATCCATAACCCATATCTCTTCCTCACTTATAATTATTATTACTATTTACTAATAGGCCTTAAAATGTGTCTAAGCCTAATTAATATACTCCCATGCACTCTATCTTGACATACATAAAAATAGCTTAATGTTAACACAAATATTTAAATATGGCATTAGTAACTAAATAATAAAATAGGACAAAGATAAATCTACGTTTATGCTAACTGAACATTTGAGATAGAAACAAAATCCAAGAAAAACTCCAAACTAAAGTACTCCACATCACTGAATGTAGTTTAAAACTTTAAAATATTTTGAAGACATATTAAAAGCTGATCATGAAACTTTTGAGAAAAAAACGTATATATATACAACAACAAAAAAATGAATAAATATAAATACCAAATTTCATACAACTATCAAATAACTAAACATACTTACGGAGTATTAACTAAAGTTTTTTTATTTTTGAATCAACATAACCTCAAAGAGATCCCTTTCACGTCTCAAGTAGTAAAGAAAAATCAATAATATGAGGTCTCCATACCACCATATCTTTAACTTTATGAAGATATTAAATCTTGATATTTGTGAAAACTAAATTAATATTCAAGAACTTTTATATTAACAAAATTATTTCAACCCATAATAAAACAAACTATTTAAATATCCAATAGAAAAATTCTAACTTAATATTTTACTAACAAATTTCATAACAAATGCAATGAGAAGACAATAAATTAATTTTATTTTTTTTTAACTTGAAAATCTCTAAGAAAACTAATGAAACAGTTAAGTACTAACAAAAGATAAAATGATCAACAACTCACTACTTATATACTACATTTCTTCTTATAATTAATGTTAACTTTCGTAACAAATGGGTATTCAACTAAGCACAAGTTACTTGCACGTGCTATCTATGGTATCAAAATCAAGATTAAAAAGAAGCTAAGGAAAGAATTAAACTACAAAAAAAATCCCTAAATAAGATAACGATCACATTAAACGTTACCAACACAGAAATACATATAAAATTAGAAGACCAAAAAGATAAAGATAGAGGATATGAACCTTTGTAGAAGCTTTCAATAATATAGAAGAAGATCCAGCAATTACAAATTTGATGAAAAATAGCAACCGTAGCGCGAACCTAAAACTCGAAACTAAACCTTTATTCGAACTTCATGCTTTCTATGTGAGCAATATTTTCATCAAAAATATAGAACCTTTCTTTTTAAGAACTTCTTCTTTCTTTCAATTTTTGTTGCCTTCATCCATTGCAAAAAATAATCCTTTCAAAAGATCACCCCCCCCCTTTGTTTGTGAAGTTTGTTAATTATATATAGATGTATGTGTGTTTTAGTAATTGATGTAAGAAAATAGTGTGCTGAGTGGAGGAAGTGGGGAAAGGGATGTGAGCCGATGGAGGGAAGTGAGGGGATTGAGATTAAGGAGTTAGGAAGAGATATATTAGAAGATATTGAAGGAATTTGGATAAATGGAGCTGGGGAGGAGGTAATCGTGGGTTTTAAGTTAGGAAACTTATTCATTTTGTATCTTTTAAGATTTGCTCATTTTTGTTGTTTTTTCCGTTAGTTTATAGTAATTTTATTTTACTTTCTACTAAATCCTTTTGTTTTATTAAATAAAAATTAGGGTAATATATATATATATACACACACACACACTCACTCTTAGACTTAAAGAAAATTATATAAATAAGAGAACCCAATATTTACACTATAGGTTACTTATACTAAGAAAAATACTATATTTTACATTTAAAATTGGAAGAAACCAAATACATATTTTTTGTAAATTTTGTTCTATTTAAAAATAGGAACAAAAGTTATACTCTAAGAATGTGAATATTTTTATTTTTTTTCCTTGAAATGAAACCTATTAAGAGAAAGATAAAAGTTTAAACTATCAAAATTATACCTAAAAGGAATATTTACATTAAAATAGTATAACATTTGAATGTGGTCAAAAATTAGTGTTTCACGGCATGCCCCTCTTTGCTTGGAAACATGAAGAGTTTTCATGCAAAGAAAATGAACAAGGTGACTGATTTTTGACCTTTATTTAACAAGGAAGAGAAGATAAAAGAAAAGATGCGATCGAGCCTTGGTTTTAGGTCGCCTACATATCCCGGGTTATAAGGGAATCCGGTCACATGTAGTTCAAGTGAAAGAAGAGTGATGGAGTATGCTTAGAGCGAGAGTCGAGTGAAGTTTCGTCGACGTTCCGATCCGCGGTTCCTACTATTACATCAAAATGAAAAGAAAATTACATACTCTTGAAATCTAAGAGTTACAAAATTCCTATCTAAATGCCATCTGGTGTCTTTTCTTGATTCTTGACTTGCTTCCTTCATTGACTTTAGATTGAAACTTGATGCTCTAGATGCAAAAGGCTATGAAATATTCTCACGACTTGTTTCTTGATCAGGTGATAAGAAGATGGATCTTGAAATTCTATGTCTCTGCATGCATTATGTCAAAGTTGGTTCGGCTGGTATTGAAATCAAACGTTCCACTTTCTCTGGAGAGAGCTGGAATCTTATTTTTTGCATATCCAATCCGTACTTTGCAGAAAAAACCTGCAAGTCATCAGAAACAAACAAACGAACAAAAATTTTCTTCCCCAGTTTACACTAGAAATTTTTTTTTGAGTTATTTAAAACACAATAAACTATCTTTGCTATTGCGAAATGAAGAATCGTGATGTCGTACCCTATGTTAACAGGATGGAAGGAAACCAGGGGATGTAGTACCCTGTGTTGACAATAAGATGAGGCTCGTGGCACAATAGGATGCTACTAGAAAATGTCGTACCCTATATTGGCAGAAAATAATGTAGCCAGGGGATGTAGTACCCTGTGTTGGAAATAAGATGGAGCTCGTGGCACTCGGGATGCTACTAGGGGATGCCGTACCCTATGTTTGCAATAAAATGCAACCAAGGGATATAGTACCATGTATTGGCAATAAGCTGAGGCTCGTGGCTCACTGAGATTCTACTAGGGAATGTCGTACCCTATGTTAGCAATGAGAAATACAACCAAGGGATGTAGTACCCTGTGTTGGCAATAAAATAAGGCTTGCGAAGTTATGAGATGCTACTAGGTAATGTCGTACCCTATGTTGGCAATAAAATGAGGCTCGTGGCGCTCTAAGATGCTACTAGGGAATGTCGTACCCTATGTCGGCAATAAAATGAGGCTCGTGGCGCTCTAAGATGCTACTAGGGAATGTCGTATCCTATGTTGGCATAAAGTAATGCAGCCAGGGGATGTAATACCCTGTATTGGCGATAAGATGAGGCTCGTGGCGCTCTGAGATGCTGCTAGGGAATGCCGTACCCTATGTTTTCAATAAAATAAGGCTCGTGGCGCTCTGAAATGCTACTAGGGAATGTCGTATCCTATGTTGGAAACAAGTAATTCAACCGGGGATGTAGTACACTGAGGTGAAGATAGGGTATTCCCTATAATGAAACTAAAAATAACATGATTACATGTATATTAGAAGGAAATCAAGGATTTGAGAACTTCACTTGGTGATGTTCGTCCTTCCAAGAATTGTTTCCTAAATTGTTCTGTTCCTGTTCTGAACAAAGAAAGATTCGTTAGTTTTAAAATGGTGGCCAGTTTGTGGCCTTGATCTCTTGGGAGACTTGACCTAGTGTCCATTGCACTTGTTATAACAACTGGCTCTGTCAATGGTCGTACGAATTATCGGGATATTCTGTCTTTACTTTCTAGATATCTTCTTTCTCAACATCAAAACCTGCCTATTTTGCGCCTACCCCCATTTGTGTTTATGGTGCAAACAACCTTGCTCCCAAAAAAACTTTTAACTGAGTAATTTTTGTTGACCCTTGATACATTGTTCAGTCCTTCAAGCCTTTTGCTCGTCAGGGAAAATAAAAGATGGCTTTATGCCTTTGCCCATATTGTTCATGCCCAGAAAGTTTTGCTTCATATAACAGGGAAACTATAACCAGTTTTACGGCCTTTTGTTTGCTTTTCTTTGACAAAATTACACTTAAAGGGACTCAAAAAGAATCGTACGAAAGAAAACAAGAAGGTGAACTAATAGGTATTAAAACTTAATCAAGAAGCGTCCCTTTCAGGGGAAAGAAAAAAAATAAAAAGGACTTATCTGGAGGAATATGCTGACTTCAATGAACATGCCATGCACTTTGGACTGGATGCCCGATCCGTCTGAACCGTCTAATTCTCGAAATATGTTGTAAACTTCACTTTGAAACTGAGTTCTTTATCTTAAGCATGCTTGTGCGGGGGTATATGAAGACCTAAATCGATCAATGATGCCCTTTGTGGGTTTTCATCAACTGACCTCTCTCATTTGTCTTTCTCTCAACTGACCATTGCCTTATAGTGCTCGTGAGGGTTTTCACAAATAAGACTCTCTCATTTATTTTTCTCTCTTTAAAATGGTTGAGGAATCACCCGTAGTATACTGACTTAGCATTCTCGAAAGTTGATCAGCAGGTCTTAGCAAGGAAAGTTAAAAAGAGCTATTCAACTGAATTACAACTTCTGGAACCATTTTGATGGAAAAACCATCAAAAATAAAATAAAATCATTCCCCAATTTCTTTGAATATTGGGGAAATGTGCTTTTTTTTTTTTGTGACCGAACCCCAGAATGAGGCTGCCTACGTATCCTTTCAGAATCAGATCGGACGTAGTTCAACTAACATGAACTTGTTTTGATGATTTTTGTTTTTTCTTTTTTTTTTCTTTTTTTCTTTTTTGCTTTTTTCTTTGATATTTTTTTAAAATATTATGTACATTGGTTCCAAATGAGGGAAAAACAAAGAAATAATATAAACAAGGCTTCAAAGGGCTAACTAGGGTTGACCAGTGTTTGGGTAGCGAGAATGATAGCCNTACATTGGTTCCAAAAGAGGGGAAAACAAAGAAATATAAACAAGGCTTCAAAGGGCTAACTAGGGTTGACCAGTGTTTGGGTAGCGAGAATGATAGCCTTTCGTCATCCCAAACTGAAAATGCTAGGTATAAAAATGCCCCAATAGAGTCATGTTAGACATAGTATCTCTTGACCGCATCTGCATTGACAGATATATCAGTCACATTTCCTTCTATATCTGCCAAGTGTAGAGCTCCTTTTGACAATACTTTCTTGCCGAGGTAAGGACCTTGCCAATTCGGGGTGAACTTTCCTTTTGCTTCTTTCTGGTGCGAAAAGNACAATGATTCTGAGAGAGGGAATCTCAACTTCCGCAGGTATGACCGCTTCAGTTCCATAAACCAACAAGTAAGGTGTTGCGCCAGCTGATGTACAGACAGTTGTCCGGTATCCTAAAAGAGCAAACGACAATTTCTCGTGCCATTGTCTAGACTCTTGGACCATCTTCCTAAGAATCTTCTTGACGTTCTTGTTCTCAGCTTNTGCGATGCTCAATTTTAAATTGTTCGCATACCTCCTTCATTAGATGACTATTCAAATTGGCAGCATTATCTGTGATAATGGTTTTTGGAATACCGAAACAACAGATGATGTTGGAGTGAAAAAAGTTTACTACTGCTTTCTTGGTGACTGCCTTCAGTGTAATAGCTTCCACCCATTTGGTGAAGTAATCAATTGCAACCAAGATGAATCTGTGCCCATTTGAAGCTTTTGGCTCGATTGGGCCGATGACGTCCATTCCCCAAGCAACAAAAGGCCAAGGAGCCGACATAGGATATAATTCTGAAGGAGGCGAGTGGATCAAATCACTGTGAATATGACACTGGTAGCACTTGCGGAAAAAATNTTCAGCTTCTTTGGCATCCACACATCTCAACAAATTCAAATCCGGAGTTCTTTTGTGTAGGATTTCCCCACTCAAAAAGAAACCATTAGAGAGTCGCCTAATAGTTCTCTTTTGATCCCTATTAGCGTGTTCTGGATATTTTCTTGTTTTCAGATACTGTTTAATATCACGGTACCATGGTTCACCATCTTGTTATACTTCAATTGTATTTTAATAACCATGTTGATCCCTAATTTGAATTTTCAATGGGTCAATGTGAGTATTACCCGAATATGGAGCATTGAGGCCAGGGTGGCCAAGGCATCAGCTAATTCATTGTGAAACCTGGGAATGTACC